>JAODAL010024417.1:0-60607 GCA_025379985.1 Phyllomedusa bahiana | reverse complement strand
CAAGTGTTTAAAAAAAGTGGCGTTTTGGTGCTTTTTTCTGCTGTTTTAACAGTGTAACAGGACACCCTATATATGGGAGACTATATGTGTTTAAGTTTGTTGTGCCACTGCAGACACAGCGAAATCAGGTGAGCAAACACCAATAGAACTATTGATCTTTTATTAGTTACAGTGTTACATGAGGTTGGCACTTTGGTGCTTCTTTTTGCTATTTCTACAGCACAAAAGGACGTTACAGGGGGCCAATTACTACAGGCGGGGGATATTACTTACAGCGGGGCCATATAGTTCAGGGGGATATTACTTACAGAGGGGCCAATTACTGAAGGGGGGATATTACTTACAGGGGGACAATTACTACAGGGGGGATATTACTTACAGGGGGGGAAATTACGACAGGGGGGAGATATTACTTACAGAGGGGCCAAGTACTACAGAGGGGATATTACTTACAGGGGGAACAATTACTACGGGGGGGGGGGGATATTACTTACAGAGGGGCCAATTACTACAGAGGGGATATTACTTACAGGTGGGCTAATTACTACAGGGGGATATTACTTACAGAGGGGCCAATTACTACGGGGGGATATTACTTACAGAGAGGCCAATTACTACAGGGGGATATTACTTACAGAGGGGCCAATTACTACGGGGGGGTAATAATACTTACAGAGGGGCCAATTACTGCAGGGGGGATATTACTTACAGGGGGACAATTACTACAGGGGGGATATTACTTACAGGGGGCCAATTACTACCGGGGAGATATTACTTACAGGGGGGGCAATTACGACAGGGGGGAGATATTACTTACAGAGGGGCCAATTACTACAGAGGGGATATTACTTACAGGTGGGCTAATTACTACAGGGGGATATTACTTACAGAGGGGCCAATTACTACGGGGGGGGGGGATATTACTTACAGAGGGGCCAATTACTACGGGAGGGATATTACTTACAGGAAGGCCATATAGTACAAGGGGGATATTACGTACAGAGAGCCATATACTACAGGGGGGATATTACTTACAGGGGGACAATTACTACAGGGGGGATATTATTTACAGGAGGGGCAATTACTACAAGGGGGATATTAATTACAGGGGTGGCAATTACTACAGAGGGGGATATTGGCCCCTACAGGGGGATACTATTTATATATATATATATATATATATATATATATATATATATATATATATGTTTAAATATACGTAATTACTAACAGGGAGCTGTATATCTCCTTACGGGGGGGATATAAACCTACCCACAGTGGGCAGCATATCTACCTACAGTGGGCCTGTATACCTACCTACTTAATGGTGGGCAGCATTGATACCTGCTTACTTAATGGGGGGGTGTCCATAACAGAGGTAGAAATCGGTAGCGAAGTGCTGACAAAATGGGGATTCTAAGATGTTTGGAAATCACATTCTGCAGGGACGAGTTGCGGCCGGGAGAAGTCGTCATGGCGGTCTAAAGGAAAAGGGAAAAAGAACGATTCAAAGAATGACTGATCAGAGATGACGTCTCCTGTGAGTCCCTGATGTCAGGGGTTATTTTGCTTCTATATTGGATCAGTGCTTTAATCTCTGTCATGTAATAGTTACCTGAACTGGTATATAGCAGTGTTGTAGGTCATAAGTTTGTTAGCAATAATGTATATATTTGTTTCTGTGAGTAGTTGTGGTTTTTTTTGGGGGGTGGGGGTCCAGTGCACAGCTCTGCCAAGGGGCCCAAGGTGCTGTTAAGACAGCCCTGCCCTGTGCATCTAGTTTTTCCCTTGTACCAGTTCCTCTAGCTACCACAAACCTTTGCCGTCTGCCCTGACCTTCCTGCCTGTCCCTGACTACAAGCCTGTCTTTCGATTTTTTTATCACATACACCTCAGTCACCACCTCAGGCAAGTCACACCAGGGGTAACAACCTGGGGGTCACCTGCCGCAGCAAGACCATCCCGCCTTGCAGCGGCTCTGGTGAAAATCAGCAGCCCTTATACCATCACCTCAGTGGTCCAGTCGATCCACTCCCTCCTGCCATTACAATAAATAGACCAAGTAGCAACAAACATGGTGCTAGAAACATATGAAGATATGTGATTTTGGTAGTCTAGACAATCATTTGATATAAACAACATATCCCTTTCTACATGTATTTATGCACACAGTTTTCCTTAAGCACTACAAAGGCTATTATCTCCATATGCAGAATAATGTACATTTCCTATCTTTGTCCTTTTCAGCAACATCATTATGTTTTTTTACTATCCTATTCATTCTGTTTTGATGATTCAGATGTGTTAGCAATCAGGTGCATAAAAATTTAATCAAAATGTTGCCAGAATAACACAAACATAGAAGGCTATGTGACTACAGGAAACAATGGAGACAGAACACTTACCTGTGTCGTAGCTTAGCTACTTAGAATCCAGAATACAGAAATTAACTCCAAAAAATCAAATGTGAAATGGCCACCTGGGCGAATAATAGAACCCAATAAAGCCCTTTGATTAGAAGTGCATCGACATGCAGGGATTCATAATATCAGCTATTTTATTCATTCCGTTTGATTTATGGGTTTTGTCCTGGGATATGTGGTTTATGCAAAATGTTATAAAACTTGACATAAAACTGGATAATTAAACATCATCTTAAAGTAAATAATTTATGCATATTTTTAATATTATTCAATCATGTATCCTGCTAGTATTATAGCTTCTTTTCATGAATACTAAACTAAGCCATAAACTACTCAAACCTTAAACTTTTAAGAAAATCATAAATTCATGTTTAAATACATATGCTGTAGAGAGTGAACAAAGAAGATATTGACAGCTGAAAGACCAAACCTGACCAAGTGGAAGCAGCGAACCTGTATAACTCAATGAAAGGTCACATGTGTTGACATCTGTCTCTGGGATTAAAATGAAAATGCTAATGTAGGTTGAAAGGTTCTCCAAACCAACCGATGGTTTTGTTTGCTTAGCATTTGCTTAGTTTCTGGTAAACAGTCTCCAAAGTGCCAAATCATATTAATTCAAGTCAATTAGTAGTTATCTCTCTAATGACTGAGAGGGCTCTCCATTTAACAGCAGTAAATTAAATCTAAATTATGTATAAAAAAATATTAAGTATCTTTTCTTTAGTTTTTTTGTCATGCTTTCTGGTCATATAGTCTCTTGGAAATGAAAATAGGGCAATTAAAATCTCAGAAAAAAAACCTGCAGAAAATGAACTTGTACTCATCTCTCCCTCTGCCACTGTTTAAATAGAGTTTTACTATGAGGTAAGATACCCTGCAGAGGTCGCTTGTAGCTGTCTGTGAGCCTACCACATATGAGAATGAGAAGGATGGCGCTTGTTGCTGTTCTCTCCATTCACTGTTATGGGAGCTTCTGAATGTAGCCGAGCACACTCACTCGACTATATTCTGGAGCTTCCATAGAAGTGAACCGTCCTTCTCATTCACATGTCTAGTCAGCTCGCAACAAGCCGGAAGTGACCTCTGCAGGGGATTCTACTACATAGTAAAACCCCTTTAAGCACCACCAGAGCACTGATGTCCACCATTGGTTGCTCAGCAGTAACGTTCTGTTCATGAATCATATAACCATGAATCAACCACTGGCCTCAGCAGCCGTGCACCGTACATGCAAGTAGTGACTACTGAGGCTAGTAATTGGCCTTATGGTCAAGTGCGGAATAAATGTGATGTCACTGCTGTTACTAACGAGAGGACAACAGAGCCACAGCAGCAGAGACTTTCAAAAAATCTGTCAAAACCCTTTTATGTTTACACATGTTTCATGTTACATTAAAAATATATGGCTCAAAATTATTGATGGGTCTAAAAATAATAAGAACCCAAAAAAATCAGCATATTGGCAAAAAATGTATTTCTCAATACTTCCAGTCAACAGGAATTTTATTGGTTACCTTGGATAATTTCCTGTGTTCATTGTATATAAACATGAGAATGTAAATATGTAAGATCCCTATGTCATGTACTGAGATAAGACAAGAAGGTTGTAGATCTTCAAAGAAAGTTTGAAGAAAAAATTTAAAATGTAAGGGTATTTCCACATGGCGTAATTGCATCACGTACAGTGCGCCCCGCAATATGCCGTCTGTTTTGGAAGTCGCACTGATCAGCACGTACTTCCAAAGCATGGGGGGACCGGCACTGGGGGCACTGTGCCTAAGTGAACAATTCACATGTCGTTTCTCTCCCCGGACGTACGATACGATCGTATTGTACGCACAGAGAGACGACGCGTAATCCATAGCTCTCTAGTAGAGCTATGAATTACCGTAATTGCGGCGCACATCTCACTGCATATATAGTACAATACGTGGCGAAATGCATGTTGAAATACGTGGCAAAATAAGCTGTGTGAGCATACCCTAATCCAACACATCTAGGGCACTAGTAAACAGAGAAAAACCTTAAAAGGCATGAAAAACGTTAAAGCCAAAAAGCAGATTGTTTGTACTATAGTGTTGTTCCTGAGGAAGGCCTCCTTATTAAATACCAGGCCACAATTAGAATCTGTTAACATAGGAAATCAATAATTACTCGCTCACTCCAAATACCTAGCAAGTCATGTGGTGCTAAGGAAGCCAATCTTGCCAGGGAGTTAAGTCTCAAAAGCCTTTTATTATTCCGGTCATACCTTTAAGGGGCCAAGGTAGAGATTTCTTCCAAAGTCTTAAGCTGATAAAGAAATGGGGTAGATGCCCCAGAACTAAAGCTACACATGGAATACAATACGCCATACACATAAACCAATTACATATGTGAGAACTCAAGAACAAGAACGATGTATAGGGAGATGCGGAGAACGGCTACTAGGAACCTGACAGCCGAGCCATGTTGTCTCCTGTGGGGGGTATATACAGCGCTAGGTACTGTATATCAGGAGGAACCAGGAACCTGCTTGCGTCGTACACCATGTGTTCGCACAGCACCAAAACTAACCTCAGGTACTGCATTATGTTGTCTGCTAATATCTTGTTTGCAACTCCACAATAGTAATTGCATTTTCAAGTTTTATACAGCTGTATTTACAGTATGTATTATCTTGTCTAGTGTGCCGGTAAGGCAATTAAATATTCAATTTAATCTTGGGCTAATCTTTTATCTTGACCACTGTGCTCCAGCTCAGTTTCAGGGTGCTGGCAATCTTCTAAAAGCCTATGTCATCTTTATATAGAACAACAATGCTTTTTTTCAGATCCTCAGACAATTCTTAGCCATAAGGTGCCATGTTCAACTATCAAGAGAGATTGTGAGAGTGATAACACCAAATTTAACACACCTGCTTCCCATTCACACCTGAGACCTTGTAACACTAACGAGACACATGACAAGATGGAAGATGGAAAATTGGGTTAAATTTTTCCTTTCTCATTTTTAACTGTACTCACATTTTTTGCCAACGGTTTAGAAAATGATGGCGGTGTGTTGTATTATTTTGAGGGCAAACCGAATTTACACTGTAATACAATCTGTACACTGATTACTTTAGGTTGTATCAAAGTGTCATATGAAAACAGATAAAGCAATATGTGCAAAAATGTGAAGGGTGTATTCACTTTTTTTGAGATACTGTAAATCCCTGGATCAACGCCCTTCTCTATAATCCTATATCACTATAACTTATTATATTATTGCACTCTAGAAATGCATCAAGATCCTTTTTAAACTCTGTTAGCGAATTCACCATGACAAGTTCCTTTGGCAGAGTGTTCCACAGTCTCACTGCTCTTACAGTAAAGAATTCCTTTCTATGTTTATGTAGAAATCTTCTTTCCTAAAGACGTAGAGGATGCCCCCTTGTTCTAGATACAATTCTCAGTATAAATCGATCTTGGGAGAGATCTCTGTATTGACCTTTGATACAGTTAAACATAATTATTATGTCTCCCTGAAACCATCTTTCTCTGAACTAAAAACCCCAAATTTTGCTAATCTTTCTAGGTATTGTAGACCATCCAGTCCTTTTATTATTTTTGTTGCACGCCTTTGAACCTGTTCAAGCTCTACAATGTCTTTTTTGTGCACTGATGCCCAAAACTGTACACGATATTCCATGTGTGGTCTGACCAGTGACTTGAATAATAGGAGAACAATGTTCTCATCATGTGCCACTATGCACATTTTAATACATCTCATGACCTTGACACTGGCTGCTACAACTATGCTTACTGTCCACTAGGATTCCCAAGTCCTTTCCCATGTCACTTTTACAAAGCGTTTTTCTGTTTAACATGTAATCATGTAATGGATTTTTCCTCCCAATGTGCATAACCTTGCATTTATCCGTGTTAAACCTTATCTGACACTTCTCTGCCCAGGTCTTTATAACAGAACATTGCCCTCTTTTGTGTTGATCACTTTACAGAGTTTAAAATCGTCTGCAAAGATTGATATCCTAATATGCAATTATTGTGTGATGTCATTAATGAATATATTAAAGAAAATATGGCCCAATACTGACCCCTGTGGTACCCCACTAGTAACAGGGATCCAGTCTGAGTATGTACCATTAATCATCACTCTTTGTTTTCTATCACTGAGCCAGTTACCTACTTGTAAGTAACAAGCCCTCCCCCCAGTCCAAGCATTCTCATTTACGTATTAATCTTTTGTGTCACAGAATCAAATGCTTTAGAAAAATCTAGATCTATAACATCCAGTGCATCACCCCGATCCAGTCTAGAACTAACTTCCTCATAGAGGTTAAACTTACCGGCCTAGAGTTTCCAGTATCACTTTTTGACCCCTTTTTGAATATCGGCACAACATTTGCTATGTGCTAATCCTGTCTATGACATTACCTAATACCATTAAGACACGGGAGGTGTATACCATCCGGACTGGTGATGGGTCTATTTTAATCTTCTTAAAGAGTTTACCTCATCCCTCTGCACATCAACACCTTTCCTCAGTGAATACAGTGGAGAAAATATTGTTTAATATATTTGCTTTCTCCTCATTGCTTTCTACAATACCTCCCTCACTGCTTTTCAAAGGGCCAACATTTTCAATTTTAATCCTTTTACTATTTATATAGAAAAAAATATTTTAGGGATAGTTTTGCTCTCTTTGGCAATCTGCCTTTCTTTCTTCAGATAGCTTAAACACTTTCCTTTTGTTATTACCTCCTTTACATTTTTGTTGATCCACATTGTTTTTTTTTTCTGATTCTAATCATTATATTTCCATAAGCTATGTAATATATATACATTGTATGAATATATGGACTGCACATTATATAAATACTGTATATACACACAAGTACATAAAGCCACATATGTATATATTATATAAATATATACACACAGCCACTGCTTATTATCTCAGCCTTCATGAACATTTATCCGTTTTTCTCATTGCACGTTCAATTGTTTGCTTATTTGCCATCATACTTATTAGTTGCTTCGCTAATTGTACTTCGCTACAGAATTTGTTGGTGCTACATAAATAAAGATTATTAGGATTATAGTATATGTTGCTGAGGTCTGTCACCAGCTAGCCAAAACGTAATCTCTCTGCACAAGAAACATGTTATGAAGTACACCATGTAAGGTTTCTACTAACCTGATCTGACTTTATCATCTCTTCCATCTCAAACTGGAAGGAATGTGTAAAACAAAACCATTACAGGTTGTTTAGATTATTGTGGTAGATTTTGTCAAGTTTAATTTTAGCTCTGTCAAAGCAAGCACATCAAATGCTAAAAGTCGTCAGGAGCAGGCATGGTGCGAACTGGACACTGTGCAGCAATCAAGCACTGATCGGCTTCCTTCTTAATTCAAACCCTGTGCTCCATCTATGTAAAAATATCCAGCAGAAATCTAGAGTATTGGGAAGAAGGAGGTTTACAAGTTGAAACACAATATTATACTTAAGGTTTGGCAAGTGCACCCCAAATCTTTGATTTCTGTGCAATTAACCAGATCTCAGCATCTCTGGCTCCAGAGAGCCGCAGAGTTTTTGGTTTTATTAGCTATTTCCTTTCCCAGCCGTCAGCAATGCCTTCCATCCTTAAAATGGAGGTGGGGGTGGGAAAGTCTCCGATAATGTTATGGTGCCATAGAAAGACCACAGCAAAACAAGTGCCAGCCAGTCTATTTTTCAAACTGAACACAGAGCTCACATAAAGCAGCCTCACGCTTGAATTAAACACGTTGTTGTATTCAGTCATTTACGTGTGGCATAATTAAAAACATCCATCAGTAATTCATCGGATCCCGTAGTGCAGAGACACAAAGTCTAGAAATGTTCTCTCTGTAAGGTTTAACTTCTCAGGAAATATAGGGAGCTCCATTTTTTGAGGATTTATATGGGGAATTAGTTCGCTCAGAAAATTTCCTTACAATTATGAGCAAGAAATGGATCAGATTTAAGGAGTTACAATATATCTGTCCTCAGCTGACTACACACAGTGTAACCTGTCAGATATAATTACAACCGGGTGTATATCTGACATTATTACATACTTTTACACAGAAACAACTTATTTTTATATGATTATATGCCGTCTACTGCACAGATGTACGGTACACTGTTGGTTTTAATAATGTTGATCATTTTTTACGAATTACTAATCCTATTTCAATTTTGATGTATATTTGCTTTTCACTTACACTACTCTCAAAAAGTTAGGGATATGTGGCTTTGGGTTGAAATTTCAGGATGAACATAACATTTCTTGATTTTTTAATTAAATTAACTAAATGACACCTTCTCTTACCTTTAGCATGCACATGTCCAAGTGGTCAATGTTTCAGTACTTTTTGCACAACTTGTTGATCTCTAACAAGGAGCTTAGTAGGTAGCAAAATTCCCAACAGGTGTTTGATCCCTGAATTGTCCAATATATTTAAGAGATCAATTTGAATTGGGATTTAAACAGTCCTCCTCATCATGCTTGACATCATGAGACCAAGACAACACCTTAAAATTGATCAACAGTAAGTCGCTATTGGGAGGTTTCAAGCAGGATGCTCTCAGACAGAAGTGGCCACTGAGCTTAGATTGTCACAGAGTGTCATCAGTAGGTTGCAACAGAGATACAGAGAGACAGAGAGACTGCAAGAGTCACAAAAAGGCAAAGTAGTGGACGTCCTTTGGCTACATCACACACTGCTAACCACTTTATTGTAAAGTATGCCCTGTGGAACCGGATGATGAATGCCACACAACTCCAGGCACATTTAAGGAAGGTGAAAGGTAACCACTTGTCACGTCAGACCATTTATAACCATTACCATTAGCATGGTCTGCAAGCTAGACAACCTTACCACACAGGAAGGCACAGGCATCATCATCTCATATGGGCCAGGGAGCATCTATGCTGGACGAGTACCAGTGGTCCTCAGTGCTGTTCAGTGATGAAATTCGTTTCTCTTTGAGCAGAAGTGATGGCCACCAGCCATGCTGGAGACATGAAGGAGAACACTATGCCTCAGCCTGGTCAGCTACCAGTCAAGTGCTCTTGCTGGTCGTCTAGCATGCAGGCCATGCTGATATAAATGTTTACGAATGGTCTGATGTGACACTTGGTCCCCACTTACCTCCCAGAAATGTGCCCTGCATTCATCATCTGGCTCTGCAGGGCATTGTCTACAATGAAGCAGTTATCAGTGTGTGATGTAGCCAAAAAATGTCCACTTCTTTGCCTTTATGTGACTCTTCCAGTCTTTCTATATCTCTGATACAATCTCTTGTGGCCACTTCCATCTCAGAGCATCCTGCTTGAAGCCTTGCGGTGGCGAGGTACTGTTGATCAATTGTAAGGTGTCGTCTTGATTAATTAATCAGTTTAATTAAACACAGCTGGAATCCAATGAAGGAGGAGAACCATCTCAAGGAGGATCAGAAGGAAATGGACAGCATGTGAGTTAAATATGACTGTCGCAGCAAAGGCTCTGAACACGTATGACCATGTGATATTTCAGTTTTTCTTGTTTAATAAATTAGCAAAAATATCTACATTTCTGTTTTTTTTTCTTTCAAGATGGGGTGCAGAGTGTACATTAATGAGTAAAAAAATGAACTTTTTTGATCTTACCAAATGGCTGCAATGAAACTTAGAGTGAAAAATTTAAAGGGGTCGGAATACTTTCCATACCCACTGTACATGATATTGTACATTAAATGGCACCATTAAAAAATCCTACAAAAAGCCTCGTAAAACTATGTAAACAGAAAAATATAATGTATATGGATTATGTCACCAGCACTTGTGGTCCCCGAAGGGTGCAAACCAAAAAAGAAGCCAAATAGAAGAAAATAGGTTGCACTCCAGAACTTGATTTTCTCAAATTTTATTTTCCCCCCCAAAATTTTTTATTCCAAAATGACAATATTTAAAAGCCGATTTCATGCGTAACAATCCATATCTGTACATATATATTTAATGTTCTAATAACAGACGTTTCGATCTATATACTAGATCTTTCTCAATAGAATCTCCATTTTTTTATCATTCATATTTCTCATGATTCATTTTTAACGGACCAATACACGTGTATCACGCCAGCCTTGCCGACTCTGCTGGCGTGATACACGTGTATTGGTCCGTTAAAATGAATCATGAGAAAAATGAAATGATATAAAAAAAATGGAGATTCTATTGAGAAAGATCTAGTATATAGATCGAAACGTCTGATAGCAGAAAAATATAAAACATTATGGCTCTTGGAAGGTGGGGAATGAAAAAAAAAAATGTCATGGGCAGAAATCATTGCATTGGTAGTGGGTTAATTATACTGTGTGAGTATACATAAAATTGTATCACATTTATCATCCAGCAGTATTCACATAAGACAATACATTATATTCAAAAGTCAGGCTATGTTTTTCCAGTTCCTTTTATGCAGTTTTTTTTATTTACTGCAACTCTGTCGTCCATTTGCTTTTGTTCTTTTGTTTTTCTCTTGTCAAAATGGGTCCAGAATATGACGGCTTGGACAACTATATGTGTACAATTTCTGTACTAAACTGCTATTTAATTAGTTGTGGTTTACTCCCTGCACAATTCCCGTCATTTTCCTTTGCCCTTTTGCATTAACAAGGTGGTTTTAACCACAGGAATGCCACTGAGTGGGTGCTCTTAGTCGAGTGAACCGAGATGATACACCTACTAAACAGGCCACTGAAGGTAGCATTCTACAAAAGCATTACCTAAACCTGTAGCAGGGGTTTATAACTGGCTTATTGTTTACACAGCTGCAAAAATTCAGCGAAAGAGATCTCCCATAAGATAAAAGAATAACCTGTATAAAAAAGTAAAATAAAAAAGTCACAATGGCCACATTTACCATAACAGACATAAATACATCTAACAATGTTTTAAGCTTGTGCAAAATTTAGCAAAAAGTGCCACGAAGTCTGTAAGTTTAATACAAATTGCAAACATTTATATTTTAGTATCTTAAACTTGAAAACTAGATTTATGTACACAAAAGATTGTGGAGCTCACATGAACATAAAGGATGGAACACATATGCACTTATAAAATAAAAGTGGTCTTTACTTTTTACTCTAGTAAAAAAAAAAACACTCTATATAAGTGTACCTGGAATTCCCTTAAACAGCTGACATGTCTTGGTGTAGGTTCAAACGCTAAGGGTGCGTTTACATGGCACAGACAAAATACCGGTTGGATTTTCCAATATTTTGTCTTTTCTTTGCACACAAGGGGGCGGCTTTTGTTCGCGCTTTGCGGATTCAAGCCGTCCCACTCACAGGTTCATGTTCTGCCCGAAAACCAGGCGGAAGAATGAACATGTTCTAGGTTTTTCGTTACGCTGCTGGTGTAAAAAAACGTCCAGCGGAAAATCCATGCAGTGTGGACTGCTGCACAGATTTTCTATTTAAATCAATGTAAAAGGTTGACAGTCGTTTTACAGATGGTTTTCAAATCCGAAAACCGTCTGTAAAACCAACTGAAAATCCTTGTCATGGCGACAAGCCCTAAGGCCGCGTTCACACGGCTTATTTAAGCCTTAATTGCAAGCTGGATTTCGCTCGCAATTCCGGCTTGAATAAGGGGCGCGGCCCGCCGGCCCCATAGACTTACATTATCCATGGCGCGTATTGCGCCTGGATAATGTGCAGGCGACGGAATCCACTGTCTCTATAGAACTGTGAAATTAAACCGTCATTACTGCGACAGATGGTGCCGTACTGCAGCGCAAATCCGGCGAGCAGTACGGCTCCAATCCGCGGCGAAATAAGCCGTGTGAACGGCCCCTAAGACTGCCACCAGCTGCTAAAAATGGGGGCAGAATCGACTTTATCTTAGATTGGGTCTGCTCTGCTGAACCTTGGAGAGGTGAGGTTTAAGGGCAAACACAAAGTTTTTAAAAGGGAATTTCGAAATGTTTAGGGTAAAATCTTATGTAGCACTCATGTCACAGTTGTCGCAACTTGCAAAATATTGGTGAAACAATGCATTGCGGGCTCAGGTTAGGTAGGCATGTAGATAGGCAGGTAGGCAGGTTAGGTCCTGCCATGCTTAACAGTGCCCCCTTTCTGCAAGTTTGCATTATGCAGTGATGTTATCACCTCACCTGTTTTTTTGGGGTGTGGGGGGGGGGGGGGGGTTTTTTTTCAGACGCTACTTTCCAACATCTTTCACACTTTCCAAAAGACCTAAAGCAGCTTGTGACCTACAAAAATAAACTGCACAGGAGATGTAATGTAGTGACTTTATTAGGCTTCCTACTATTGTCTTGTTGCCATAGACTTAAGACAGTGTGTGGCCTGCAAAAGTAAATGGCAGGACAGAGAACCCATGACTCCCTGTTCTGCCATAATTTTAAGCTGTATGCATGTCCCAAGGATGTGCATAAAATTAAAAAACAGTGAAAATCTATCACAAGTAGTGTTGAGCGATTGCGTTGGCTATCGACATCGGGCGATAGTCGATAGTCGGCCGCTATCGATAAGGTTTTTCGATAGTGAGCATCGATTAATGCGCGATGACCATTAAAGGTCTATGGGAGAGCAAAACACTTCATTATTAACACACCCAAACAAGGCTGGAGAAGCCTGAATTAACATCCACAACAGTCAAATGGATACGTGCTACATCTTAGGCAACACCTTAGGTTATAAAAGATCACAGAAAAAAAAGTCACTGACCATTTAACTATCCTGTCTTGTACCACAGCCAGACCCTTACACCTGCAGCACCCCCACAAATTATAAAGTGCCAGAAGCAGTATGATTTGAACCATCATGTTAACTTGAACTGGACATTGAATATCGGTACTGGAACGCAGCATGAGCCCCCAAACCTGCATGACCCCCACATTTAAAAAGTGCCGGCAAAAAAGGAGTCCTTTCAACCACCATTTTAGTTTGACTGGGACATTGATTTATACCTGTCCTGGGCCACAGCATGAGCCCCAAACCGCATGACCCACCCAAATTTTAAAAAGTGCCGAAAAAGGAAGTCTTTCAACCACCTTTTAGTTCACTGACATTGACTTAGACCTGTCCTGGCCCACGCATGACCCTAACCTGCATGACCCCACATTTAAAAAGTGCCAGAAAAAGGAGTCTTCAACCACCATTTTAGTTTTCACTGGACATTGACTATACCCTTCCTGGGCCACAGCAAAGAGCCCCAAACCTGCATGACCCCCCCAATTAAAAGTGCCGGAAAAAGAGTCTTTTCACACCAATTTAGTTTTCACTGGAACATTGACTATACCTGTCCCTGGGCCACAGCATGAGCCCCACACACTGCATGACCCCACATTTTAAAAAGTGCCGGAAAAAGGAGTCTTTCAACCACCATTTAGTTTCACGGACATTGACTATACCTGTCCTGGGCCACAGCATACCCCAAACCTGCATGACCCCCACATTTAAAAAGTGCCGGAAAAAGGATCTTTTCAAACCAACCACCATTTAGTTTCACATGGACATTGACTATACCCCCCCCTTCCCTGGCCACAGCATCAGCCCCAACCCTTCACGACCCCCACAATTAAAAAGTGCCGGAAAAAGAGTCTTCAACCACCATTTTAGTTTCACTGACATTGACTATACCTGTCCTGGGCCACAGCAATGATCCCCAAACCTGCATGACCCCCCACATTTAAAAAGTGCCGAAAAAGGATCTTTCAACACCATTTTAGTGAACGGGACATGACTATACATGTCCTGGGCCACAGCATGACCCAGGGCCGAGTAACAGTGGTGCGGTGAAAGCCCAGCTTGGCGTGCCGTCATCTATAACACCCCAGGTAAAAAATGCCCCTGATGACGCAGCAACGAAAACTGTCGTGCTTGAAGCAGAGTGCGGAAGTGTGAGAACACCAGCCTTCCCGCGTACCAGTCAATTACCTGGGTAGCGCTTGCCCCACCGTATGAGTGTGGACCAATTGGAGCTTCACTGGAAATACTGGTGGTTAACGCTCCTGTTACACCCAGTGCTCTTATCTTGGGCATTCTTTTTTCTCATTTTACCCTCAACGTGCTGGAGGAATGGGTCTCCCTGTACTTGTTCTCTGTCCGTGCTCCACTACTCCCCATGCCACTGACTAACCTACATCTGGTCAAGTTTTCCTGTACCTCCCTTGTACAATTTCAGAGAATTTTTTTTAACAGCTATTTTGTACATAGCAAGTTTTTTTAGTACTTAAGTCTAGAAAACCCATTTTAACAATAGATGGAGATCCCACCATGTCTTTGTTTCCTCTTTTTTTCATTGTATTAAATGGGTTGTCCCTCAATACAGGATTGATAGCTATGTTTAAAGAGTCTTGCAAAAAAAAGTCATTTTGCAATATGTGTCCATTAACAGTGTCATACCTATTCCTTGATCTGACAGCACCATCACCGCTTGAGCCACTCTTGACAATTGTGAAGAAAAAATGTCCTGTTAGAAACAAAATTTTTTTAGAAGAGGACCTGTAGTATAGCTGCATGCACAGCAAAATGCCCCAAAATTCAAAACATGACCCTTGAGCACTTTGGTCAATTGTGAAGAACAAATGTCTGTAGAAAACAAAAATTTTTAAATAGGACCTGTAGTAATAGCTTGCATGTCCACAGCAAAATGCCCACAAAAATTCAAAGCATGACCCTTAGCCACTTTGGTCAATTGTTTGAAAACAAATGTCTGTTAGAAACAAAAAATTTTTATAATAGGACCTGTAGTATTGCTGCATTTCAAAGCACCTGACCCAAAAAATTAAAAAAATGACATCTCAGCCACTGTAAAAATGTGGGAGGGAGAAATGCCACTAGAAGCCACATTTCTGTTACAAAGACCATATTACGCTGTATCTCACAAGCTACATGAACCCAAAAAATTAAAATATGACTTCTCACCACTATTAAAAATTGTGAGGGAGAAATGCCCACTAGAAGCCACATTACTGTTCCAAAGGACCATAATCTTTAGCTGTATCTCACTGCAACATACCCCAAAAATATACAATAGACTTCTCACCCTAGTACAAATGTGAGGGAGAAATGCCACTTAGGAAGTCACATTTCTGTTCCAAAGGACCATGATTATTGCTGTATCTGCACAGCAAACATGACCTCAACAGCCATAGACAATGCGGAAACTTCTAAGATAAAGTGAGTAAATGGAATACGGTGTTGTCATGAAACTTGCTGTCTTTTCCAGTCCTCCTCACAGCAAACCAGAAAATGAACTGTTGGGAAAAGAGAATAAAAATTGCAGTAATAAATGATCATTTTAAAAAAAAGTTTTCAAGAGGACCATTTCTGTTTGAAAAGGAATGTGAAGTAGACTGCAACCTATTCGGTGACCTCGCAATTGGGGCCGCAACATCATCAAGATCCATGCCTGATTTCCATCTTGATGAAAAGTCAAACGATCCACATTAACTGTGGAAAGCCGGGATGCGTTTGTCCTGTAATGACGCCCTCCAGCTGTGCTGAAGTCCGCTCAGATATGACCTTGGCACTCTACTGCTGTCACGCAAAACCGATCGCTGATGTTGGTTCCACGAGCAATTTGGGAGAACGTGAAGCAACGCCAAACAGATGTCTGCATTTGATCAATCAGTACAAGGTCTCCATTCTGCATTTACTCTCTATTTGGGTGGAAGGAAAGTGCTGATTTTTGTTTGTACTGGTATCCAGATGGATGGCCCCCAGTATCTGTTTGTTCATTTGATGGCCTTAATGCGAGGATCATGTGGAGAAATGGAGCATCACAAGCACTCATGTGAGAGAGTGGAGCCTTGATTTCCCAAGCCCTCTGGGTCGAGGCACTTAGCAAACTGATCTTCCTCATCTTCGCTCCTCCGCCTCAAAATTCGCCTAGCCAACCTCTTTCCAAGGCGGACGTCGAACATCGGTGTCTAGGCATACCTTCCTCCTCCTCCTCCTCCTCTGCCGCTGCTCCTCATCCAGCTTCAACACACCCTGACTTGCCTGAGAATGATGCCCCTGAGAGCTATGCACCACCCTTGCACTAGCTCTGGACCCCGAACCACTCCATTGCCTAATGAAGACCGATGAAATTGTGAAACTGCGGCCTAGTGGATATTGACGAGAGAAAGGCTTCCGTGTCCGCATCTGTGGCCCGTTTCCTCCTCCTCATCGCTGGCGGGACTTTGTTTCAGAGTGTCCAACGATCGTTCCAGAACTAAGATCACCACAAATGCCTCATGCTGACAAGGGCATTGTCCCGCACGACCATTTTGGTGGCTTCTTCTTCAAAACTGGCAAGGCATGTGCAGAGCTCTTTTCACTGCCTCCACTCTCGGTGTTTCAACACCCCGAGGATCCGTACCGCTGCTTTGTCAGGCCAGGTGTCACTATCGTACTGCGTAATGCATTGCGCTGCCCCACAATCGCTGGAGCATGTGGAGGGTGGAAATTTTCCGCTTTTGCCACCCCAAAGAAACGGTGACGGGGGGCCAAAGGAGCTGCAACGCAGCCAGGGGGGGACAAGCATTGCGAACGGCGGAAGGAAATCAGACCCGAGCCTTCTTCACAGGCAGTCCAGACCCGGTAGCTCTTTAAGAAATTTTGGACGACAAGGTTCTACTGGCCAAGGCGGGGAGTCCCAGCCTACCGATTTTAAAGGGGGGGCCAGCAGATTTGCCCGTTATCGCCACCACCTTGCCTGGCACAAGTTTTTGTCCCCACCAGCCCGGGTCCGTTGTTAGAGGTCCACAGCCCCCTGGTTAAAAGGCCCTCCAAGGGCAGATTAATTTAAACACGCCTGGTCTCGGGCACGTGATGCCACCAGAGGACCTTGGGGGAAAGAGCCCGCACCATCCCTGGGGTTTTTTGAAGAGCGGCGCCGAGCCTGAGAGCCACCGCACCCCCAGAGACATCCACCCAGCTCACCCATTTAGCTTCAAGAGATAACGGGCCCTTTGGGGTGCTTACATCCATGTGTCGTGGTGAGATGGACTTTTCCGGCACAATGAGACAACGCGTTTAAAATTTTAATACACGGCTGCCAGGGCAGGGGCGCTTTTCTGGCAAAGAAATGCCTGCTCGGCATCTGGTATGGGGGCAAGCGAGGCCATGAGTGGCGGAACCCATCGTGTCCACCAACGGAAAGGCAACATTTTTTCCCAAGGCCAAAACCGGGAAAGCCACATTAAGGGTTTTGGGTTTGGGGGGTTGGGTTAAAGTTTTTCTTTTTTTTTCCCCCAAACCTGGAAGACAGAAGGGGGCGCTAGACGGCCCTGACGGCGGGGAGGTCGTCAAACGGGGAAGGGGAAGGGGAGGGGTGGGTCTCTGGGGGTGCTGGGGGTACTCGGGCGACGGTGGAGGGGAAGCGGGGGGCTGATCCCCGTCATGACTCGAGAGACATGGGCACTGAGAACCTTGGTGGGGCGGGAAAGGGGGGCGGGGACAAAGGTGTGACAGGGTTGGGGGCCCGGCTCGGGTTTTTTTCCTTTTTTGCCAAATGTTCCCTCCATTTTTAATCATGCACCTGCATTGATAACAGTTGGTGGTGGTTAACCATTTAAGGTTCTTGCCTCTATTTAAATGCTTTTAAACGGCAAAGGCGGAAATATGACATCGCGGGTAAATAAAGGGGCTTGCCCCAAAGAAGGCCCCAGGTTTGGGAAGGGGGTCCGGCCCTTTTTTGGAGGGCGATAACGAGGAGGGGGGGTTTGCGCGCCCTGGGGCGGCGGAATCATATAAAGCGGATTTTCTGCGACCGCCCCTCTCCCTTTTTGTGGGGGGAAACCCCGAAATTGACACTCCCCATCTTCTTCCCCCCTCGTCCCCCTAGAAGCGCTTCGCAAGCAAATTCTGGGGAAAAAGACCGGGAAGGGGATCCGCAATGTCGTCATCATCATCATTATCAAACAGGGGGACTGGTCTCCCCAACTTTCTGCATCCAGAAGCTGCGGGCCCGCAAGCAAGGGGGGACGCAAGGCGTTCCCGACCGCCCGGGAATTTTTTTCCGATTGGGCCGGGTTCCCACCTCCTCTGATTGGGAACAGTAACTGGGGCGTCAGAGCAACTAATTTTTCCTCTTGATCTTTTAACATGCCCATCCCCCCCCACCCCAAAACCCCTTTTTTTTCATCAAAGAGGGCTTTTTGAAAAATGGGTTTTCCACAAATGGTGGGTACACGAAATTGACATTTGGGCACTTTTATGTTTTGGGGCGGGTTTCTCATGATGCGAAGACGACATTTGTGGGGCCCCCACTGCGAGGACGAGGAGGTAAACTGCTAGATTCAGGTTGCATTAACCACTGAAGGGCAATTGGGGGACGATGTTTTGTTAAATTAGATTTACAGGGGCCCCGACCCAGCGAAGACACCGACGGTCCCCGCAACTGAAAGAACCGCTGGGGATGCGGGGGGCGCCCAGCACTGGAAGGAGCACCCCTTTTCTCGTAACCCCTACCTCCCCTGTGCTTAAACCCCCCCCTTTGCCCGCTTACCCACCCCCGCATTTTCGCCCATGTTCCCAAAAAATAAAAATTTGAGAAGGTATGGGAAAAGTTTTTTGGAAAATCCCTTAATTTAAAAGACGGCAAATTTACAAGCTATTCTCAAATCCCTCTAATCAAAAAAAAAATTTCTGGGGTTTTAAATTTTTAAATGCAAGGGTCTATCAACAAATTTTGGACTTGGGGAAAAAAAGGGGCCCCCCAAAAAAAAAACCCTATCTGTTTTTGGGTTTTGGAAAAATAAACGGTATTTTTTTGCACCTTTTTAAATTTACCTGGGTAATATAGAAAGCGTTTTTTAAAATTTACCCCAATGCTTGCTCAATGAACAGTGCTGGTGCGCAAAAGTTTAAAAAACACGTAACTGTTATTTTTTGATAAATAAACGTATTTTTTTTCAAAACCTTTTTTAATTCACCTGTGGTTAAAAAAAAATTTCGTTTTAAGAAATTTTCGTAGATTTCTGCGGGCCCAAAAAAAAATTTCTGGGGCCCAAAAGTTCCCAAAAAAAACGTAACTGTTTAAAGTTTTATATAAAAACGGTAATTTTTTTCACCCCTTTTAATTTCCCCCGTGGTGAATATAGAAATTTCTGTTTTAAAATTTTCGTAGATGCTCGCCCTCAATAACAGTGCTGGGTGCGCAAAAGTCAAAAAACACGTTTAAATTTTTATTTTTGATAAAACAAAAGGTATTTTTTTGGGACCTTTCAATTCACCTGTGGTGAATATAGAAAAGCGTTTTTAAAGATTTACCCAAAAATGCTGCGTCAAAAAAACAGTGCCCGGGTTTTTCAAAAT
Organism: Phyllomedusa bahiana; assembly: GCA_025379985.1. Lineage (NCBI taxonomy): Eukaryota > Metazoa > Chordata > Amphibia > Anura > Hylidae > Phyllomedusa > Phyllomedusa bahiana. The sequence goes on along the minus strand of JAODAL010024417.1, from coordinate 40,862 downwards.
CAAAAAAAACGTAACTGTTTTGGGTTTTTATAAAAATAAAAAAAGGTATTTTTTTTTCACCCTTTTAATTCACCTGTTTGGGGAATAAGAATTGCGTTTTAAAAAAATTTTCGTAAAGCTCGTCCCAAAGAACAGTTTCTGGGGGCGCAAAAGTCAAAAAAAAAACGTAACTGTTTTGGTTTTTTATATAATAAAACGGTCTTTTTTGTAAACCTTTCCAAATTTACCCCGTGGTGAATTAATTTGAATTGGGTGTTTTAAGATTTACGTAACTGCGTCAATAAAAAGTTTCTTTGGGGGCCAAAAGTCAAAAAACACGTAAATGGTTTTGTTTTGATATAATAAAACGGGAATTTTTTTTCACCTTCAATTCACCTGTGGTTAATATAGAATTGCGTTTTTAAAGATTTAAAGTAGCTGCTGCGTCCAAAGAACAGTGCTGGGTGCGCAAAAGTCAAAAAACAACCCTAACTTTATGTTTTGGGTATAATAAACTGTATTTTTTTTTCACCTTTCAAATTTACCTGTTTAGAATATAGAATTGCTGTTTTAAGATTTTTCGTAGATTGGGTGCGTCCAAAAAAACGTGCGGGTGCGCAAAAATCAAAAAAAAAACCTAACTGTTTTGTTTTGATAAAATAAACGGTTTTTTTTTTACCTTTCCAAAATTTACCTGGGTGAATATAGAATTGCGTTTTAAGATTTTTTAACCCTAGATGGGTGGGGTCAAAAGAAAAGTGCTTTGGGTTGGGGCAAAAGTAAAAAAACACGGGAACGTTTTTGTTTTTTTTATATAATAAACGGTATTTTTTGCACCTTTCAATTCACCTGTGGTGAATATAGAATTGCTGTTTTAAGATTTACGTAGATGCTGCGTCAATGAACAGTGCTGGGTGCGCAAAAGTCAAAAAACACGTAACTGTTATGTTTTTGATATAATAAACGGTATTTTTTGCACCTTTCAATTCACCTGTGGTGAATATAGAATTGCTGTTTTAAGATTTACGTAGATGCTGCGTCAATGAACAGTGCTGGGTGCGCAAAAGTCAAAAAACACGTAACTGTGATGTTTTCGTACGATACACAGTATTTTTGGCAACAAACAACCTGTGCTGACTACAAGATTGCTGGTTTGTAATTTAAGTGCAAGGTGGATATATCAACAGTCACAGGTGTAATGGGTAAAATTGAACACCTATCTGAAATGTATACTGATAATAAAAGTGGAGTTTTGCAGCTAACAAAGAGACCTGCAGTTACTAGAAATTATGTTTATCCAATATAGTTAATATCCAGGAAATATTTCAATAGCAAACTGTTAATAATAAAGATATTCCACTACAATGTCTACACTAAGTCTTGGTGAACTTTATCCAGTGTTCTTTATAGATAGAGCTTGTCTGTGTTCGCCCGCGGGGGCCCCCCCCGCTCCCACCGCCGTGAATTTACAGTGGTAGATGCTGCTTTAAAATTCTCTAGCTAACTACATAAAATGTTCAAATCTCTAATCTAACTAAATTGGAAGGATCACAGCTAATAGTAGAGGTTTCTCTGTGCAGAAATAGACTAATTTCGCTGAGCTGTTTGGCCACAGGCAGAGCGCAGGTCCTATCCCTATGAGACGCTGAGAGACACTGAGGCTGAAACAGGAAACACTGTTCTATGTAAAACGAGGTCATGTGATTTTTCCAGCCAATCGCAACCATACACATTCCAGTCATGACGTCGCACACACATCTCACCCTGCTCTATTCTGTAATCTCATTTGCTGGCCGCCAAAATTACAGGAAGCGCCGAAAAAGGCGCGATCTTAATAGATGATGCACAGATTTTAACCTTAATTATCGCATGATCTGGAAATTTCGATCACCATAAAAACCTTGCCGATTTCAACTTTGTCGATAAAAATCGCTCAACACTATTCTCTTAGTATTAAAGAGGCTATCTCATTACAGGCTTTCCCAGGCATTTGAGCAGTTTATCTGGCTTAGATTTTAAAATCCAAGGGCGGGTGTCTTCCCTCACTGAGGCGTAGTTATATCATCACACCCCCTACCTGTTCCTGCTTCCTCACGAGTTCTCTTAATTCTGTGTGAGCAGTAGGAGGGAGGGGATGTCAAAACTCTCCAGACCTCCTGCAATGGTCAGTTCTCATTTCTGAAGATCTGTGTATTACCTCTCTCCCAGGTTTCATCGGCAATCCTTGTAACTAGAGCACCTGTATTGGTGTAAATAGTTATAAATACAGTCCCCTAATATTACATAAAATGCATTCAATTCCAAACTCTGCTTCCCCCTCTAATTTCATGCAGGAGGTAGAGGGGGGAGCAGAGTGTATAAGAGTGTTATATGGGTGGGGAGAGCAGAGTGTATAAGAGTGTGTTATATGGGTGGGCAGACCAGAGTGTATAAGGTTGTGTTAAATGAGTGGGGAGAGCAGAGTGTACAAGGGTGTGTTATATTGGTGGGGAGAGTGAATCTGGCAGCTAAAGAGACTAATAATTGCCCAGATCCTTCACATCAGAGCAGAGACAAACAGAGGCACAGGCAGCCTGTTTCACTCAGCTCAGGGGCGAGTGAACACTTAGAGTGCAGGACAGCCAATTACAGCACAGGGGGCGTGTCCCGACTAAGGAGTTGCACTAAATATCTGGTATCCATTCACAGCACAAGGGGCGTGTCCCAACCCCAGTATGCAGATTTAGCTCTAGACACAGCTAATAGTTGCTATACTAAATAATTTAGATAATACAAACCAATTTCACATGTGCTTATTTTTACTGTCTCCATTATTACAGAAATGATATTTGTAGTGAGAAAACCCCTTTAATAAGTTGTCTGAGCCATTAGGTGACTGGCATATTTATTGCTTTATGTATATGTTTCGAGGTCAACGACTCCTATACCTCTGACCTTTGTATTTTGTTCTCAAATTTTATAGGGTGCCCTGGGCTTGCCATTATGCCAAAACAGTACATAAGGATTTTTGTAATGTTTTAGGAATAACGTTTAGTGCAAATAATTGTGTAATTTGCATTGCATAAAGGAGTTTGGGGACAATCACTGTTTTAATTAAATTTTCCATCCAACCCAGGAAGAGAATTAACTATCCTAATGCCATGCACTGGCGCACAGTAAAGGTGATGGTTTCGCTGTTGAAATCCTGCACTTGCAAGTGCGTAAGTTCAACGCGAAAACTATGCAAAGTGGCCTGAGGCAGATTTCTGCCTGCTGTAGTTTACTCTCTTACAAGTGCGTATATGGCCAAAAGAATTGACATTTAAATTCTTTTCAGGTGTGCACAAAAATATGAGAGCGTATACAACGCTTATTTATCTATGAAAAGTGTATTGTTTTGGGCTTATTTTGGCACATACTTCAGAAAGAAATATGTGCCAAAATATGCCGTGTGAACATATGTGTCACGGTCCCGGACGTAGAAGTAGATCCACTGGACCACCGCAAGCGATGGTGTAAGCCACGCCAGGGAACGGAATCTAAGTAGGTCCCGGTTTTCACCAGAGCCCGCCGCAAAGCGGGATGGACTTGCTGCGGCGGGAGTCTACCAGGTCGTTACCCCTGACGTGACTTGCTTGCGATGGCAGCCAAAGTATAGCGTGGTGCAAAATCGTCAGACAGGCTTGTAGTCGGGGACAGGCAGAAGGTCAGGACAGGCGGCAGTGGTTCGTGGTCGTGGAACGGAAGCTAATGGTACGGTACACGGTAAATCAGAACAAGGCTTGGAACACTTTCTCAGTAGGCTAAATGGCACTAAAGATCCGGCAACAAGCACCAGGAAGGGGCAGGTTTAAATAAGGGCAGTGACCGGCAATAGCCAATTACCGGTACACTGGCCCTTTAAATTTTACAGAGCCGGCGTGCGCGCGCCTTAGAGATCGGGGACACGCTCGCCGGGAGGCTGGGGCAGCAACAAGAGCGCGGCCGGGTAAGTAGGAGGGTGACTGGCCGGCCGGTTGAGCGTGCCCACCGTCCGACATGCGGGCGGCGGTGCCGCTCGTGCGGAGGCCACAGGTGTGCCCACAACCCGGGACGGGGGTCGCGGACCCACCCGTGACAATATCCTAAGAGTTCAGAACCTTTTCATCAAGACTTAACTCTAGGGTGAGGGGTGTGTATCTGTCATTGCATTCAGCATGGACCAATTCATGTGAATAGTATTAAACTACTATAGACATAGCCCATGTTCAACTTTCTCAGCAATCAATCTGATATTACAATAGTGATTACACTACAAAGCCCCTTACTGTCATTAGGACGTTCTCATATGTCCAATGTCGGTAAGGGGTTAAAAGAGCATGGTGAGGCAACCTCTATAAGTAGTTCTTCTGTTGTCCTGCTACTATTACTACAACTTATTCAGAAAAATGTAATTGCTCCAGCTAAAAGACTTCCCAAGTTAAGGCACATTCTCCAAAATATGCCAGTTTCCCCTTACCAGAACAAAGAAAGTGCTATAAAGTGTTTGTTGCAGAGAAAATCTACTTTGGGAAGATTCTAATTAAATTTACAAAATTGCACGAATACAACTCAAATTCTTATTCACATTTAACATCTACTGATGCAAAAAACATTTATGAAAATTTAAGAATCAACCTTGCTACCCCTTGAACAATGCCATTTATTTTACCCATATATCCCATATATCCAGGAGAGATTTGCCCACCCTACCTTTTGCTATATAAAAAAGAAAAAAGTGCTTCAAGGAAACTGAGGAAGATCTGCTGCTTTCCCCTCCTCCCAGTGTTAAATTTATTGTTTTACTTCAAAGAGAGTTTTTGGTGAATGAGTAGAATACTGAACATTTATAAGGGGCCTACAGAAAGGGGGAATAAGAGGAAGATTTCATTTACCCAGAAATAAGAAAGTATGGTTTGTTTTAAGGAAGTAGAAATAAAAAAAAACAACAACCCCCCTTAGGCTTTGTTCACACGGCTTAAAATGGGATGTATTTCTGTCCGTAATTATGCGTAGTGTGCAAATTATGGCTGGAATACGTCCCAGTCATTACGGTAATCCACAGTTCTCATAGAGAACTATGGATTACGTCTCCTCTCCCTGTTCGGCGAATACGCCAAGGGGGGAGATAAGTGACATGTGAATTACTAGTGGCGAGGTTCCGGCCCCCCGTTCCCTCCCCCGCTCCCGCCCCGCCCCCGGCCACACGGCATAATTGCGGGGCGTAATTATGCCCTGCAAATACACCGTGTGAACCTAGCCTTGTAGTAACAAAATAGAATTGGTGAAACAACACTGTTGAGCTATCCTCAAACAGAGCAGATATGCTGCAGATTTTCCATCCAGATTTTGTAGGGAGAAATCTTCAGCATATTACCGTACTAGCAATGTTGATCAGATGTTAACAAAGCTTATCCTCATGCAGGGAAAAAACAACTTTGGAATCTGTATTGAGTCAATTTATGTTGTGGAAATGTCATGGATTTTCTGCAGATTTTCTCCATTGATTTCAGTAGGAAAAGCAAAGTCTGCACTAAATCTTCAGTGAAAAGTGTATTTTGCTGTGAATGACTTGCTCATTCACATTTGAGGATTGGATCAATAGTATTTTTTTCTGTTATTTACAACTGCTGCGGGAAAATCCACATGAACAAACCCACACTAAATCCACATAATTTGATGTTCATTTTGTATGTTTTTTTTTCTTCTGGAACACTGCAAATTTAAAAACCCACAAATCTGGACTGAAAATACAAAGCATTATCCCATGTGGACATACCCTTAAGGTAAGAAAACAAGAGCTGTAGCTATGTAACCATTCCAGTTCCCTCTTTTTTGCTTATTGTTTATTAGGGTTTTTTTTTTGCTTATACCTTTAAATAAGCAGATCTTAGAGAGTGAAGGGGAATGGGAATCAATTAAAAGTAACCAGGCTGGAATAAAAAGAGAGGAAATGGTAATTTCCAGAGAGCCACTGGCAAACCTTATGTTATAAATGTACAGTGCATTGTTGTGTGTAACTAATTTTCTCCATGGCACCATGCTGGCTATGATTCTCAGTATGCCAGTACTTTGTAACCTAACTGCTCACTTTAAGTCTCTAGAGTTATGTTCGTTTTTATAGTCTTTAAATTATCTGCAAATTTCATTCCAGCTCTTTACAGCATGGAATTAACGGCTGTTTTGTAATTTCATGAAACACAGGTTGACAATATGCATTCATAAATCCCATTTACGTAGCTTTCATGACAAGTAAAAGTTACTTTAGATGCCCTCAAGAAAGATCTGCTGAGATGAGAGATCTAAAGTCAGCAATGGAAGAACCTCTTCATGATAATTGCAGCCATCTGCTCATCTTACTGTAGCCTAGAGATCCTTTATAAATCAAAATACACAAATATTGGGCTACCACTAAGCTAATAAGTTAAACTTAACCTTAAAAATTGTTTAGAGAAAGAAGCAAAAATAGCAGGAGTGTCTTCTTTTTCTTTTGCTTACTTATCATTTCTCTCTATATGAGTAAGAATTAATAATTTGCCATAATATTTAAGAAATTTGCAGTATACAACTGGTTTTTCTAAAATAAGCCCTCCCCCCAAAATAAGTCCTAGCTTGATTTTTGGAGTAGGCTTTAAATATGAGCCCTACTCCAAAAATAAGCCTTAGTTAGTCAGCGCCTCCAGTGCTAGGTTATGTCATGTGACTCTAGGTTATGTCACTACCATCACGGAGACATAGGCATAATGTAGCCGCTTCCTCCCACCATGGCAGGGTGAAATCTGCTCACCCGCACCTGTGTCCCATGTCCGGCCACATGAGTGTTGTTACCTGGTGCCCGCCTCCTGGCCGCTACTGTGCTATGGCGTGGGCATGGCTGCTGCTCCATTGTCCCACCTCCTGCCTCCCGAGTGCCTCCTCTTGGACCTCATCTCCCAGCCAGTGGCCCTGCTCTCTCCCACAGAAGCAGCCATGTGTTACGTCATAACCTTCATTTTCGAGTCCCACTCCAGACTCCCGCCTCCTGCCCCCTCCTGAACCCATAAAGAAGCATATTGTCACTGCCACACAAAGTGTTTTGAGAGTGCCAGTAAGTGTTACCATAAGAGACACTGACACAGCACCAGCAAAAATAAGCTATAGCCCTTTGGAAATGAAAATAATATAAGACCCTGTCTTATTTTTGGAAAAGCACGGTATTTACTTATTAGGTTAAAGGGGTATTCAAGTCAAAAGCTTTCCCCTATCCACTAAGTAGGTGATAAATGCATGATAAGTGGAGGTCCCCCATTCTGATTATTGGTGGGGGTCCTAATGGCCTAACTAGCATTTATCCACTGGATAGAGGAAAAATACAGAAAACACCATTAAATCCACTTCCTCCCTTTGAGAACATTTAGTACTACTGTAAACACAAATGTGAACCTAAAAAAACACAACACTAAAGGGGTTGATCTATAAAATCAACCCCTTTAATATGCCATGTTAAAGGAGTTGTCTCCCTACAGAGTTTCATAGGCTGCATGAATGAAATACTGTGTCACTTCCTGGTTCAGACTGACTGAAATTTGCATAAGCTCCATGGTGAATTCAGCCCTGTGCTTTCAGTTGCTAATTAGATCAGATTAGCTCAGAAGCTTCTGAAACTACTAACAGGACTTTTTATCTGATCCCTCAAACAAAAGCCCTAATTACAGTGCTGTTTGCTTGAGATAAATCAAGCTTTTTACTGCCCAGCAGCACAGAGGCTGCAGCTACTCCTGTGATGACATCACTCACTGCTATCACATAGAACAAACAGCAGGGGGGAAGAGATATACACAGCTCGGTTACTGAGGGAACTGAAACAGCCAGGGAGGTCATAAATTCACTTGTATCTCCTTAAGGAAAACAGATGAAAAAAGCAATATATTTGGAAAATGTCTTTATTTTGTGTTCCCTACAATTTGAAAGCTATTCTTTGTAGCGAGACAACCCCTTTAAGGCTTATGGAAATATTTTTCTCATTTGCTAGAGAGCTGGCGCCCACTGTGGTGGACTTGTTCCAGTTACATATTACATGCCCCCCATGCATCCTATATTACCTGTTTGCCAGAGATCAGATGATTGCTGGTGCAGCTCAATTTGGGAAAGGGGTTACTGATGTGAGACAATTGCTGGGAATTCTGTATAGTCTTTCTATCACTCTTCAGCTATAGTTATAAAGGACTAGGTCAAGTAGTAGTAAGAGAATATTAGGAGTATCTCTAATGTATGCATATTTAAATTGTACATGATATGTTTCTGAACGGAGTGTAGATTGTATAGAGTTCCACAAAGTGCACAGAACTCAGTCAGATATCAGTCCCACATCTATGTGTTAGATAACTGAAATGATTAATCCTATGTATTGTTTTTATGTAACCGAAACACAAAATCCTGCATGAATCAGGTTTCTACCACAATTATTAGATTTACACGAGAAAGCTACTTGTACTGCTCTACAATCACAGTAACAAGATGACAATTAAGAAGATACACCTAAATGACAGTTACCTGCAACCCTTGGTCTTGTTGGAATATTAGGAGAACCCACCTAAGGCAATGACCCTGATATTAGCATACAGAGTTTCCAGATCTGTGAAAAGTAGTTTCTCTAGTTTTCTTAACAGAATAAATGTAGAGTAGTCCTTTAACTGTACAGGTAATACAAATAAATTTACTCTATCTAAAGCCATACACCTTTTCTCAGTCTCATGACTACCTTTCAAAACTTGATTAATCCAAAGTCAGATCAGATTCAAAATTTTTGTAGCAACACCCCAGTCCCAAACATAAACCCAGTGGCATATACAGTATTGACACCCTTGATTTCATATCTAACCCATACATGCCAACTCTCCCGCTTTTGGTGGGGGGGTTCCCGCTAATGGGGGTCACCCCCTACCACGCTGACAGAGTCGGCGAACCTCCCGCCGCAAACAGGCAGCGGAGGTTCTTTAAATGACCGTGGCGCCGGAGTAGCGTCAGGTCTCACTGTGCAGGGAGGAGGCAGGAGAGATCGTTCCCCTCCTGCCTTCTCCTGTGTACATACAGGTCAGTGTTGCAGGGACTGTGACGCGCGGCTGCACTCACAGCCCCTGCGACGCTGAGACTACTCAGTCAACAGCCTCCGGATCTGGCCGCGCTGCAGGGAGCCTGGTGAGGTAAGTAGATTTTATTATTTTATTTTTATTAGCTATGGGGGGGCACTGTCTGGCTAATGGGGGCATCTACCTGACTACAAGGGTCACTGTCTGGCTAATGGGGACACTGTCTGCTTAATGGGGGCATCTACCTGATTACAAGGGGCAATACATGGCTACAAGGGGCACTGTCTGGCTAATGGGGGCATCTACCTGACTACAAAGGGCAATACCGGGCTAATGGGGGCATCTACCTGACTACAAAGGGCAATACCGGGCTACAAGGGGCACTGTCTGGCTAATGGGGGCTCTGTCTGGATAATGGGGGCATCTACCTTGCTACAAGAGGCAATACCTGGCTAATGGGGGCACTGTCTGGCTAATGGGGGCATCTATCTGGCTACAAGGGGCACTGTCTGGCTACAAGGCGCACTGTCTGGCTAATGGGGGCATCTACCTGGCTACACGGGGCAATACCGGGCTACAAGGGGTGCTGTCTGGCTGATGGGGGCACTGTCTTGCTAATGGGGGCATCTACCTTGCTAAAAGGGGCAATACCTGGCTAATGGAGGCAATACCTGGCTACAAGGGGACACTACCTGGCTACAAGAGGCAATACCTGGCTACAAGTGGGCAATACCTGGCTAATGGGGGCAATATCTGGCTACACGTGGGCACTACCTGACCTTATGGGGCAATACCTCACTAATGGGGGCAATACTTGGCTATAAGGGGGCACTACCTGGCCTTAGGGGGCACTGCCTGGCTACAAGGGGCATATACCTGTCTGTAAGGGGCATCTACTTGACTATAGGGGCTACTACCTGGTTATAATGGGCACTACCTGGATAAAGGGGGCTACTACCTGGCTAGTGGGGGCAACAACCTGGTTTTCCTCCAGAGCCTTCATGCAGTTAGGTGGAGTGAGTGTGGCTTTTTCAATGGGGTGTGGCTCGCCAACAAGATGGGCGTGGTGTTGCAAACTTAATACCGCGGCGCATTGTGCGTGCCGCCACTTAGAATCTCCTGCTTTTCCACTTTCAAAAGTTGGCAAGTATGATCTATCATACATTGATACATTCTTTTTAGTTAGACAATTTATTCATCATGTAATGCTAGTCTGATTGCTATAGGATAACAGGTTATTAAATGTTTAAAATATGTTTTCTTAACATAATTCTTATTAAAACAGAGAAATGTTCCAAGGCCCCAAGAGAATATTCAGACTATGGTCTCATTCACATAGGACCTTATGTATGAAAACTGTCTAGCAGTAAAACTGTTTTTGTTGCTCATAGCAACCAATCAGCACTCAGCTATGTTTTCACATAGTGGTCTGGAAAAATGAAAGGGGAGTTCTGATTGGTTTTATGGGCATCAAAAATAGTCTTAGTGCTAGGCTCATAATTGTTGTGCACTGCTTTTTTGGCATCCCTGAGGATACTGTAAGAATCAAATCCTGATAGATTCCTTGACGGGCCATACAGTACCACAGGGGGCTAACAAGAATGGGCCTGTCGCGGGTGGTCCCGCAGCCGTGGGTCAGGCTGCGGACGCACCCGTGTCCCATCCGTCCCCACCCGCTCAAGGTCCCCTGGGCCCAACATTCAGACATTTTTTTGCCCACATGCTCCTGAGATATACAGTGGGGAAAAAAAAGTATTTAGTCAGCCACCAATTGTGCAAGCTCTCCCACTTCAAAAGGTGAGAGAGGCCTGTAATTTAAGTCATAGGTAGACCTCAACTATGAGAGACAAAATGAGAAAACAAATCCCGAAAATCACATTGTCTGATTTGGAAAGAATTTATTTGCAAATATGGAAAATAAGTATTTGGGCACCTACAAACAAGCAAGATTTCTGGCTCTCACAGACCTGTAACGTCTTCTTTAAGAGGCTCCTCTGTCCCCCACTCATTACATATAGTAATGGCACCTGTTTGAACTTGTTATCAGAATAAAAGACACCTGTCCACAACCTCAAACAGTCACACTCCAAACTCCACTATGGTGAAGACCAAAGAGCTGTCATAGGAAACCAGAAACAAAATTGTAGCCCTGCACCAGGCTGGGAAGACTGAAGATGCAATAGGCAAGCAGCTTGGTGTGAAGATATCAACTGTGGGAGCAATAATTAGAAAATGGAAGACATATAAGACCACTGATAGTCTCCCTTGAATCTGGAGCTCCATGCAAGATCTCACCCCGTGGGGTCAAAATGATCACAAGAACGGTGAGCAAAAATCCCAGGACAACACAAGGGGACCTAGTGAATGACCTGCAGAGAGCTGGGACCAACATAACAAAAGCTACCATCAGTAACACACTTCGTCGCCAGGGACTTAGATCCTGCAGTGCCAGACGTGTCCCCCTGCTTAAGCCAGCACATGTCCGGCCCAATCTGATGTTTGCTAGAGAGCATTTGGATGATCCAGAAGAGTACTGGGAGGATGTCAGATGGTCAGATGAAACCAAAGTAGAAATGTTTGGTAGAAACACAACTCATCATGTTTGGAGGAGAGAGAAAGCTGAGTTGCATCCAAAGAACACCATACCTACTGTGAAGCACGGGGGAGAAAACATCATGTTTTGGGGCTGTTTCTCTGCAAAGGGACCAGGACGACTGATTTGTTTACATGAAAGAATTAATGGGGCCATTTTGAGTGCAAATCTCCTTCCACCAGCAAGGGCATTGAAGATAAAATGTGGCTGGGTCATTCAGCATGACAATGATCCCAAGAACACCGCCAGGGCAACGAAGGAGTGGCTTCGTAAGAAGCATTTCAAAGTCCTGGAGTGGCCTAGCCAGTCTCTAGGGACTTTAAAGTCTGTGTTGCCCTAGCGACAGCCCCAAAACATCAGTGCTCTAGAGGAGATCTGCATGGAGGAATGGGCCAACATACCAGCAACAGTGTGTGCCAACCTTGTGAAGACTTACAGAAAACGTTTGACCTTTGTTATTGCCAACAAAGGATATATAACAAAGTACTGAGATGAACTTTTGTTATTGACCAAATACTTATTTTCCACCATAATTTGCAAATAAATTCTTTCCAAATCAGACAATGGGATTTTCGGGATTTGTTTCCTCATTTTGTCTCTCATAGTTGAGGTCTACCTATGATGTCAATTACAGGCCTCTCTCATCTTTTTAAGTGGGAGAACTTGCACAATTGGTGGCTGACGAAATACCTTTTTCCCCACTGGAAATCTGGTACAATTACCACGGAAAACATGGCTTTTCTTTATAACTCTATGAAACAAATCATTTTTGTTTGTTATTATCAATACTTGGCTTATTTTAGGTAAATGTAATTTTTCAGGTAATATTTTTGTATTATTAAGGATTACTAGCTAAAGGAGGTTTACGATGATCTGTGGTTACTATAACAACGGAGCTAGAGCTTAGAAATTTTCAGTTTCCGTTCTTGGATCCGATACTTTATAGATGCAATGCATTGTTTTCATTGTCTGCACAGTTGCTATAAATAGTTTATTGCGCATGTTTTTGGTGTGGGCACATTTGTACACATAGGGCATAACCTAGTGTAAAACATACTTGATATACTATGCATTCCATATGTTGTATCATTTTATTACCAGTCATAGTCAATAATGTCAAGATAAAATTATTTTATAGGGAACTTGCCATAACGCAAAAACCAGTGTGATCTGCTCGTATCATGTTACAGAGCAGAAGGAGCTGTACAAATGAATACATAGTGTTGTGAAAAGAATCAGTATTTTATTAACTTAAATCTCTTTTTGTCCTGCTTTTAAGAGTCCAGTGGCTGGTTGTAATACCTCTATGTAAGTGCTTTTAAAGGGAACCTGTCACATAGTTTTTGCCCCCCTTGCTGAGGGCAGAACAAGCTAGTGTCAGACCTGCTGTTTCCAGTGCTTTGTCCCTTATTCTGTAAGATGCTGTAGTTTTTGTACATTTAATGCTCAAATCTGCAGTTTTCAGCCAGAAGAGTCATTCGAAGAGTCATTCAGAGTGTCAGTTTTTTTCAAACCCTGCCCACCTGAGGCTAGCCCCGCCCACCTCAACTGACAAACCTATTACTTTGAATAGGTAGAAACATGTGAATAACTGTCAGTGGGCTGGGCTAGCCTTTGGTGGGCGGAGCTAACACCTAGTCATGAATAAGATTTGAGGGGTAAATGCTCTAAAACTGCTGCATCTCACAGAATAAGGGGCACAGTGCTGGGAACAGCAGGTCTGATACTAGCTTGTGGTGCCTCAGCAAGGGGTCATAACCTATGTGACATGTTCCCTTTAAGGTAATGCTGTCAATCATAGTAAGACCATCCGCTGGACTCCAGTTACACAAAACTATATATACATTTCCTATGCTCCTTCTGATCTGTAACATCATGCTGATAGACTGGATAGCATTTTCATGTTGACAGATTCCCATAAATTTATACCACACAAAGACAGGACATTTCAGTACCCAAGACCATACCGTAAGTTATGTGATGAATATTGTACTATTTATACAAGGCTTGCACAACATACATCACCCCAACGCATTTCTGTCGGCCTGTAAAGTGACATGGCCTATGTAAACCAGCCCCCAAAAATAGGTGGTACTGCACAGTTTAAGGGTGATCTGGGGACATTCTCGTGCATGCCAGGGTGGTTGGGGGGCAGTCTGACCCCAATGTCCGGCAATGTTTTGTAGGTCTAATTTTATACTGATATGGGAGTCTAAAATATCTCCCAGCTTTGTTTGTGCAGTGTCCAAATTATAAATTAACTCAAAAGTGTATGTGCACTTACATTGTCGAAAGAACAAGAGACATTTCCCAAAATGTCGGTGTATCCTTTCTCCTTTATTGAAGGCTTGGCATGCAGTTTCATACACTTTGCAGTAATCTATGCAAAACAGATATATTTCTATTGGATAATACCTTTTAGTCATCTTTGTTAGCAACACCTCTTTTATAATTATTCACGTATTATAACAATCACCTCATTAATAATCCTTAATAAGCATGTTTACTGGTCAGTACTAAAATCACACCTCTAATTATTCTAAATATTTGTGAACGCTGCTTAGCATGCATGACAATAGATTATGAAATATCTAAAGGTCAATAGTTCTACTGCGCATGACAGTATAACATGGCTACTAACTAAACATCTAGACTGGCACTATCCTTGGTAATTTATAACAAAGCCATTGTTTACACTTTGTTGGAGTCTGTGTCTGAATTTCTCCCAAACAATACAAGGACACAAGCTTCATGGAAGAAACATACATCATTAGAAATTGCAAAACTTTGAACCTGGTATTATAACTATAGAATTTATAACTAGAATGTATTAATTTCCATATCAATACCAACATATACATATATAGCAGAGTTTAGCTTGCCCATGATATCACAGCTTTCTGTGATCCCAAACAAAGCCAATGAAAAAGATAACTTTCTGTGCTGTATTATCATGGTGTATTATCTGTCAAATTAATCTTTGCTACATCTGTATTGTATGGTTGCTATTCTGTACCCACTGCATCTAAAATATGCATATAAACAGAAGATAATGTACAATAAAATCAATATTTTAACATGCCATTAAAATACAATTATTTTGCATAGCTATTCATTGTACTGTTGGTGACTCTAACAATTTATGCACAATGACCCTAATTTTCTATCACTGTTTAAAAGACAGCGTAAACTTAGATAGGCAGTCTAAAAAATCCCCAGATTTATCACAATGGTTCATGCTGATAAATTGGTGACAATTTAGACTTGTCTAACTTTTTAGACCAGTTTTTTTTTTAGCTTACTTTCTACACCAGAATTTTGGCCCATTTTTGGTGCAGCATGTTGCATTGTGGCCACGTCCACTTTTCCCCCGGGACATGCTGCACCAAAAATGCATAAATTTTTGGCGCATTTTAAGACTTTTTTTGGAGCAACCACATTAGCAAATAAAGGCAAAAGTTATTTAATATATGAGCAATAAATGCTGTGGAGCCATTTACCATTGCATACTGTATTTTTACTAGATTCCATGAATAGCTGGACAGCTCCCAACATTATGTAACATTACATAACATAGATGCACGGTTAATTAGGTGCAGTAGCATCTTTATGCTGTGCGTGTTAATTATTGTGACATCAAGCTTTATATTTATACTCTTCTTGTTGCTGATTTCAATGCACACATTATTTCAAAATACTTTATGGTAAAATACTTTATAATTTATTTTTTATTCTCCATTAAATTGCAGAAGAAAGGAGAAATATGGTGCAGGAAGGATACACCTTTCTAAATAGAGAAAAGATGGGAGCACAGAAGGAAGATCATATAAATCAGGTATACATATTAATAAAATAAGTCAATTAAGAGAAAAAGGCAATAAATGAGTTTAATTTATCATTTACAATTAAGATGCCATTCAGAGCCGGATGAATTAGAATGCTAAACATATTAGAAAGTTTTTAATAGTTCCTGTAGTTTCCAAGGTTGTTTAAAAAAAAAAAATTCTATAATACTCATACATTAAAAATGTATAAAGCTAAACAATAAAAGATAGAATTGGCTATGGATCATAGTCCATACTTTTTAAAAAGCACTGTATTCTTGGTTTGTGCCTATACTGCTACTAAATCTAACAAAATCACAATTTTCATCATATTTTACTATGGTGCTAAAGGGGTTTTTACACCCATAGGCTATGTCTAAACAGCACAAGTTTTTGGTCGGATTTTCTGCGGATTCAGTATTTGGAATTCGACAAAATCCGATAGTACCCTGTGCTGCATAGACAGCAATAAAAAAAATCCATGTTGTGTTTTTCCGATTGGTTTTTAAATCCGGGGGCATTCAAAACATGTTAGATATTCCCTGTACACTGGATGGCAAATCCGAAAACGGACCACAGTTTTAGCGCAAATCGCACCCTAAACCATGTTCCAGCCACGGTCCAGTAATGTTAAAATGCCATGGATTTTGGACAGCATTTTAATATTTACCGTGTATACATAACCTTACAACTAATAGTTTCTTGTCCTCTACGTCTGGCTTTTTCTGCATACTGGTGTGAACAGGTATTAAACTGCAGTTTTTTATCATCTAATTGTTCCCCTAGCAGTGGGATATGTGAACGGCTTCTCAGCAATTAGCTGCACCTGTTAATTTTTCCCAGGTAGCATATAGGCTAGAGCTGCCTGCTGCTGGGTTCAGTCTAGTCCAACCATTGAGCTGTGAATATGCCCCAAAAATTGCAGTGTTTTTTTGAGTAAGTAATGTCCCATTTTCTGTATGTGTTTTTTCTGCTACAAAGAAGAATTACTATGATAAAACCACATAAGCAAGTTCTATTTATTTCTATAGGATAAGTAAATCTATTAAAAGTGCAAAAAATTAAAACCCCAGGCAATTCCACCCTTACGATTTTGAATTTCCTGAATTATAATATGTTGCAAATTGTGATTAAAATTAGGAGAAACATATTTATGTCCCAAGATATCAGACATTTCCTCTCTTTCCTTCTCACAAACCTAGCTGAATTGTAAACTATTTGAACATGTGTCATATATATCGCCAGGTAGTTAATGCCATGCTTCTTACATGCACAACATTGTGATGGTATGGGCTCAAGAGCTGAGGGCCCACTTTTGGAAGTAAATAACAAATGTACATTACAGCTGATGCTCTGCTACAATAGCTGAGATAACTCTGATCCCAGCCGTTTAAAGAGGTATTTAAACCATAGGACTTTTTTTTTTTTTAAATATCTGTTGGAGGTTGGGGCATCAAGACTGCTCTTTAGTGATAGAAACTAACTAGGGATGACTGCCAAAAAGAGACAACTTCTACTGCATAGCAAGGGTTAAGGGATCCTTTTTCTCCCATCTTTCAATAGTGTATAACAAATCACAGAAATGCCTTAATTGTCTTTAGTCGGAATACCCCTTTAACCCTTTAGATATTGTAGTCAGTAACAATCATGGCATATAAGTGGATAGAGAGAGGAAGGTGACTTCCCCTGTCATTCCATCATCCCTCTTCACACAGCATCCGCAGTGTGCTGCTGGGTTGTCATGGCAGCTGGGGACCTATTGAAAGTCCACAGTTCTGTCCTCTTAGTACACCTATCATGATACCTATAAAAGGCATGATACACTCAAGAAAAGATGTATTATACCAGTGATAAGGTATTTGAATAGCCAAGTCCCCCATTGCACCTAAAAAAATAAAAAAATGCAAAACCATGTTAAATAAAGGAAATCATTAAAAATAAAAAGCAAAACCTTTCCTCACTAAAAATCATGTACAAAGCATAAAAAAAATCAAAAAATTTACACTAATTGTTCTAAACTTAACCAAACTACAAAATTATTCAGTTCCATAAACTGCTTAGGCAACTTAAACAAAATATTTCAGAACTGTTCATTTTTGTTCACCCCCTCCGAAAAAACAGAAAAAAGAAATCAAAAAGTTGTATGTTTTCCAAAATGGTACCAATAAGATCCCCAATTCTCCCAGAAAAGAACAAGCATTCATATATCTATATCGATGAAAAAAAAAAAAGATATGGCTGTTAAGACTGAAAATAAGCTTTGTCCTTGCAGAGTTTACTGGTTGCAGAAAAAACTTTTTACCTCCACCATCTCTCCAATGGGAGTTTTGAAATGGTATGATGTCGCACACCTGAAAATACATCAATGTTCACGGGGTGCTTGTGGAAGGGATATCCAGTACCATAGACCATAAATTAACGAAAGATCCACAGCACACCACAGTATTGCAATAAGTAATAGTGATTTATATAAATCACTATAACTTATTTCAATACTGTGGTGTGCTGTGGAACTCTCCAATGGGAGACCAGAAGTGAAAAGCCATACCTTTATTAAACCCACCCCCTCATTTAGTTGTAGAGTGAGAATAGAAGGGATTGAGGTGTAACTGGAATTCATAGCGCCTTATACAAAAATAAAAAGTTCCACCACAGCTTAATGACAGGAAACTAAAACAGCAATGTAAGTGGCAATACTTAAAGATACAGATAATAGCACAATATATCATTGAAATTACTAAGTACTAGATAGTAAGTCAACAACTGTTTTTTCGCCACCTAAAGGTATAACGTTATTGTACCAGAGTGGGTCCCCTGACCTTTGGGCCACATTGTAGCTTCTTCGACCATAGTTATGCCCATTTGAAATGAACCTCTCAGTTCGCTACCACATTTCAACAGGATGGGAGTGTAGGCCAATCTTTTGAGCCCTGTTCACTTTTATCAATCGTTTCAAGGATTACTGTTCTTTGAAACTTATATAGTTATTTAAAAATAAGATATAAAATATTTTCTATTTAGAAAAAGCACAAGTAGAACATATATATCAAACATGTACTATAATAGGGTTGATATTATATGTTTTTGTTTTTTTTCATCTTTACTTTTTAACATGTTCCACCATCTGTGAAGTTACTGCATAGTAGAAAATGTCTAAACTGGAGCCTTGGGACTTGAAGCTTTGTAGCCGTTGAACTTTTCTTTTCTTCCCAGTTTCGTAATAAAATTGTCAGTGCTGATCAAGCAGCTGCCAGTGTTCTCCAGACCTCCTGAGATATGTAGCAGTTTTCATTCATCATCATAGGGCCAAATAATTGAAGCAACCCGTGTGCTCCAGGGTAACTCTGTCAATTGTCATACTTCTTGTCTATGATACTTGTCTGTTAGCATGGCTCAGTTTCTTTGGTGTTCTCATAGAGGGCGTAGAGGAGTCACAGATGAATGTTATTTTACAGCTAGATTTTAATTTTGTGTTGTTTCTTAGAAGAACAAGGCTTAAGAAAGGTATATTGGTGCAGTCTTCTACTCTTTGTAAAATGGCATGTTCTTTTAAAATCGGAACTTTGCATATTTCATGAGCATACATATTTATAACTCTAAGATGTAACAGAAAGGTTGTCTTCCTCTTTCAGATAAAATGTCATCTAAATTAAACTTCAAAATGGAGAAGACTGAGCCACAGCTTTATGTCCACTGCTCAGCAGACTAAACAGTCTCCGTCAAATATGAATTTTAATAATCTATTTATTGAGAAATGTTAAGGTAGATTTTACTTATCTACAGCAAATGGTCAGTAAAGTGCAATTTAGGATACTGCCAGCAGCCTCAACTTAAACATTATTCCTGCTACTTCCATTAACTGCATATTAGAGAGTTAGGCGATGTGTACACAGCACGCAAAAGCGATCGTATTTTCAGTGGTTTTAGGATTCTAAAACTGCTGAAAATCTGATTGTTTTGCATGCCCTTAGACTTTAAAAGAAAAACGACCTGTAGCCTACACAGGTAGTTTTTTTTTCTGGGGACGGTGGTTTTAGGAACATGTTGAAAAAACCACCGGTGCTGGCAATTTTTCCGTTGGTTTCCCAACAGAAAAAAAGCTAAAACCAACTGCAGTTTTTACGCAAAACATGACATGAACCACAGTCATTCATCAGACAAAAAGTCGTTGGCTTTCTGACGGTTTTTGTCCTATGCTGTGTGGTCCTAGCCTTACAAATCTGAGATACAAAGTTTTGTGCAAAGACACAAAATTAGTCTGTCCAGAACAGGCATACAGACACTGTATTTACACTCACCGGCCCTTTTTAGTACACCTTTCCCAAAGCTCGTAACACTAATTCAAATCGCAATCACGGCGGCAACCAGTGCATTGGGATGTAGAATGGGCAAGACAATCCTGCAGTTCAAACGAGCACAGTAGGGGAAGAAAGGTGATTTGAGTGCCTTTGAAAAGTGGCATGGTTGTTGGTGCCAGAAGGGGTGGTCTGAGTATTTCAGAAACTGCTGATCCCCTGGGATTTTCACGCACAACCATCTCTAGGGTTTACAGAGAAAGGTCCGAAAAAGAAAAAACAACCATTTAGCGGCAGTCCTGTGGGTGGAAATGCCTTGTTGAAGCCAGAGGTCAAAGGAGAATGGGCAGACGGTTCGAGCTGATAGAAAGGGAACAGTGACTCAAATAGCCACCCGTTACAACCAAGGTAGGCAGAAGAGCGTCCTTGAACGCACAGTACGGCGAACTTTGAGGCAGATGGGCTACAGCAGCAGAAGACCACACCGGGTGCCACTCCTTTCAGCTAAGAACAGGAAACTGAGCTCCAATTTGCCCAAGCTCATCGAAATTGGACAGTAAAGATTGGAAAAATGTTGCCTGGTCTGATGAGTCTCGATTTCTGCTGCGACATTCGGATGTTAGGGTCCGAATTTGGCATCAACAACATGAAAGCATGGATCCATCCTGCCTTGTATCAACGGTTCAGGGTGGTGGTGGGGGTGTCATGGGGTGGGGGATAGTTTCTTGGCACTCTGTGGGACCCTTGGTACCCAGTGAGCCTCGTTGCAACACCTTTTTGAATCTATGCCACAAAGAATTGAGGCAGTTCTGAAGGCAAAAGGGGGTCCAACCCGTTACTAGCATGGTGTACCTAATAAAGTGGCCGGTGAGTGTATAACACAACCACTTGAAGTAGCAAGCTAACACTTTTATAAGGAGATATAATTTGGCATTGGGATTGTAGCTCTCCATAGAGTATAAAAAGTAAAACCCCAGTTCAAAAAAACACTATGCAAGATGTAAATAAAACAAGAATGCAATGATTTTAAAATCATATTTTAGTCACAACAGAACATATCAGAAGTTGAAAGCTAGACATTTTTTCATTTTATTTCAAGGAAATAAATTACTTAGAAATGGATGTCAAGAGCACACGAAGTATGTGCTACAAATGAAAAACAGCTGGAGGGTACATTTTTAACTAAGTCATATGATTGTGTATAAAAAGAGCTTGTCAGAGAGGCAGAGTTTCTCTGAAGCATTGATGGTCAGAGGTTCACCAATCTGTGAAAAATTGCATCTAAAAATTGTAAAATAATTTCTGAAAAGTTCACCACAACAAAAATTGCAAAGATTTTGAACATCCCACCATCTACAGAACATAACATCAAAAGATTCAGAGAATCTAGAGCAATCCTTGTGCACAAGGGACAAGGCTGAGTCATTATTGCATGCTTATAATCTACAGGCTCTCAGGTGGCACTGCATTAAAAACAGTAACAGTCATGCAAATCACTGCATGGCTCAGGAATATGTCCAGAAATAAAGCTCTGTCGCACAAAGAAGAAACTCTTTAGCAGCACAATTCAGAAATCCCGCGGTCTTCGCTGAGAAAAAGCTAATTAAAAATGAAGTAGGCAAGAACTCTGTGTCTTGTGGACTCAAGAGAAGAAGACTCATTCAGCTTCTTATCAGCACACAGTCAAAAGCTTGCATCTCTGATGGTACAGGGTTGCATAGGTGCCTATAGCATTGGAAGGTTAAGCAACTTGAAATTAATGCTGAGCAGTATACAGAAGTTTTAGAACAACATATGCTCCCATCTAAACAACTTTTTCAGAGAAATCCTTGCACATTTTAAGAAGACGATGCTTAACTACATACTGCATCCATCACAACACATGGCTTCACAGAAGAAGAGTCTAGGTGCTAAACTGGCCTAGCTGCAGTTCAGACCTTTCAGTAATAGAAAACATTTGACACGTTATGATCCAAAAAATATGGCAAAGAAAAAACTTAGGATTGGGAAAAAATTTGTTTTCCAAAACTGCAATTAGTGTCCTCGCTTCCCAGATGAGAATGTTGTAAAAAGAAGAGGGGATGTTACACAATGGTAGACATGGCAATGTCCCAACTCTTCGAGATACGTGGTTGTCATTCATTTCTAAATGAGTTACTTTTTCAAATGAACTGGAAAAATGTTTAACTTTCAAATCATAGTATTCTTGTTTTCTTTACATCTTACACAGTGCTCCCAACTTTTTGGGAATTGGGATTGTACATAATGGATGATTTCATCTTGATAATATGCATAAATGCATAAATATTGGAATTAAACTTACAAAGGGATTAAGTTACAATACATAGTAATAAATTTAATTAGAAAAAAAAAAAAAATTGAGACATTGCCTTCTTATTGATGAAAAAGGTAAGTTGTTTCCTTGCCTACCATATTTTATGTTAGATAATTCTCTCCCCAACTGCTTAAGTTATTTTGTATTGGCACAGTCTGCAGATCCTGACAAGACATGTTTTGCATACCAATTTCTTTACATTCAGCAGTGCAGCAAACACAATATTAAGCAGATATATTATGGGAAGACTGCTTTTTGGAAATTTCTCACTTACAAAGGGAACATTATAATTATGCTATTAAACTTCCTACAAAATAAAGGGCAAGCTTAAAATGTATAAATTCCTCCCTAGCATTCTAACAATTTTATGTTGTGAATCTTATTTGCACAGGAATTCTGGGTTCGCAAACTGTTTAATTTAGTATGTGTGACATTGAGGAGCTGCACTAATTATATCAATGTTAAACGTTTATTGATTTTACCAAATATACACTGACATAACCCAATCATTTATCCCCTGCAATTTAAATCATTCATAGCTCATGGACACACAACAACCATAACTAGACTGTTAAACCTGGAAACAAATTGGCCTTAACAAGTTCAAGTTTCTTTTGAAACACACAGAGGGGCAAGATAGGAGTACTGTATAACACTGTGCCACTTATGTGACACCCATTGACCAGACTGCTAGTAAAGTAGTGGAGGTTCATGTTTTGGTGAAAGCTTCTATTGAACATGCAGTTTTCTTGATGCCACTTTATTCTTCATATAATATTGCTCATATCTACCAACTGCTTGTTTAAACTTTGGCTCTGTTATAGTAACTATCATTTTTACTTACAGTGGGTTGCAAAGTATTCATACCCCTTGAACTGTTCCTCATTTTTAAATGTTACAGCCACAAACTTAAATTATTAAGTGAAGATATTTATGTGATAGAGTAAAACAAAAGAAGCAAGTATTTGAGAAATGTTAAAAAATGATGCATGCTTTTACAAATTTTTGCTAATTAAAAGAAACTGAAAAGTGTGACCTGCATATGTATTCAGCCCCCTGTACTCCGATGCCCCTAAATAAAATCTAGTAAAACCAATTGCCTTTAGAAGTTACTAATTACTAATAAATCAAGTATATATGTATATAATTTATTCTTAGTGTAATTACAGCTGTTTTGTGAAAGCCTCAAAGGTTTGTTAGAGAACATGGCCTTTTGCTCCTGAAAGAGAGGTTGCAGCACAGCCAAACAGCATTGGGGGAAAGGTTTAAAACTGAGTATTTTGAGCGAGTGAAACGAGTCTGCGAGTGTTTTTCCTTATAAGTGGTCACTTTTTAAGTGTCTGGCGACTAGTAAGATTGAGAAGGATAATCCTTGTTAATCCTCCCGCAATACCAGTGTTTATTTGTTATCTGCAGTAACATTTAAAATCTATAGCAGACAATAGTTATATACTTCTAGCCTACACTTATTATGTGTATAGTATTACATTTATAAGTAATAAAAGAGTCTGTTAGTAGTTCAAAAGTTAAAAACATACACAGTTGCTGAGGGCTTGTTGAGTCAGGTGACTGGTAAGGGGTGTGGTTACCTAATCAGCAGAGCTTAAATTGCAACTGTGTTGGGCTGGTGAGGCCTTTTGCTCCTGAAAGAGAGGTTTGCAGCACAGCCAAACAGCATTGGGTGGAAAGTTTAAAAACTGAGATATTTTGAGCGAGTTGACCGAGTCAGCGAGTGTGTTTTCCTAATAAGTGTGTCCTTTTTTAGTGTGAGACTTAATAATTGAGAGACTTTAGACTTGGGACTTTAGAGGTGACACTTATTGTACTGCTTATTATTATAATTGTATTCAATATCTTTTGGTAACTTCCCCATGTTTTCCATTTTTGACAATTCTGTCCAGTGATCAACCTGTGCTCGAATTATCGCCATCCTATGAGCAACAGTTCGAGGGGTGCACACTGCTGTGCAAGAATGTGTTCACACAGCACATTTAGAAGCCCGATCCCTGGATCTAAAAGAGCCAAGTGCACCACCGAGATCCAATGCCAACTTGGAGGCAAGTTGCTGCTCACTGAGCAATCACTGCAGGTGTAGATGCTGGGGGGATGGCAAGCATGGAAGTGCAGGAACATGAGCCAGCTAAGCTGGGTAACAGTTAGAAAAGAAGGGAAGAGGAAGACGTCAGGGAGGCTAAGTCCTGATCTGGACACCCCAACAAATTTGCAAGATTGGCAGATGAGGGGGAAAATCACTCAGATATAGCATTGCTGCATAAGACACCACCCCTATCTGCTCCAGTAAGATGAGGAATAGGAGTGCAGGTCAGGCTAGACAGGTGCTAGTAGTTGGCGACTCCCATTATTAGGGGAACAGACAGGGCAATCTGCCAAAAAGACTGGGATCGTTGAACAGTATGTTGTTTACCAGGGGCCCGAGTTAGAAATATCGCGGATCGGTTTGACAGATTTCTGGGTGGGGCTGGTGAGAATCCAGCTGTCATGGTCCACATTAGCACCAATGACAAAGTTAGAGGTAGGTGGAGTTGTCCTTAAAAATGATTTCAGGATTTATGGCCAAAAGTCTCAGGGCAAGGATCTCCAAGGTAATATTTTTCAGAAATATTACCATTTTCATTCACGCCACACCCTAGAGAGGCAGCGGGAAGATTAGAGAGGTGAATAAGTGCGCTCAAAAATTGGTGTAGGAAAGAGGGTTTTGGGTTTTGGAGAACTGGGCTGACTTCTGTCTGGCTACATGACTCTATGCTAGGTACGGGCTGCATCTAAATGGGAAGGTGGGCATGCTGTATTGGGGACAAAAATGGCCAGAAGTTGGAAAGAATATTTAAACAAGGACTTGTGGGGGGGATAACTAAAAAGATGGGCATGCAAGATAGTGAATGGAAGAGAGCTGGGAATTAGGACTAAAACATGGGGTGGAGCGAGGGAGGGGGTGTAGCAATAGTTAAAAAGATCAGGGAAAATTAATAAAAACTGAAAAATCCTCTAAACTTGTATGCAGACCAATTCCAGGAGACTTACCAACAAAATAAATGAACTAGAATTACTAATAGCTGAAGAAAAATATGACATAGTGGGGATAACTGAGACATGGCTGGACGCGAGAACTACGACTGGGCGGTTAACTTACAGGGTTTACAGTCTTATTTAGAACGTAAAGACCTGAAGGGGGGGAGTTGTCCGTGTCTCTATGTAAAAATCCTGTCTGAAGCAACACTGCAGAAGATATAGGGTTCAGGTAATGGGAAACATGTGGAATCATTAATGGGTAAATATTACATGGGGTAACAATAACAATATAAATACTAATAGGGGTCCTGCTATAGCCCCCAAATATAACAGAACCATAGAAGATGTACTCCTCATTCAAATATATGAGGCAGCAATCAAATGAGGTGTTATTATGTGGGCGACTTTAACTACCCAGACATCAAATTGGAAATCTGAAAACCAGTAGTTCACATAAAGGAACAGGTTTTTTGTCAATAACTAATGATAATTATCCTTGCCAAATGGTGCAGAACCGACTAGAGGAAAGGCCATTCAGACTTAATAAATCAAAATAGACCTGACAGAGTACAAAGTCAGGTTGAGGGGCACATAGAAATAGTGACCATAATAGTAAAAATTTCCGTTTATACTTCAATATAGTTTTTTTGTCAGGAGCCACAAAAACACTAAATTTTAGGAAAGGCTAATTTTATTCAGCTTAGGGAGGCCCTAAACAGTATTGACAGGGACAATGTGGATTAAAGATGGCAGAACAAATAATACAAGGGAGATTTATAAAAACATCCTAGTCTACCACTGGAGAAGTACATACCTTATAGTAATAAAAAAATAGAAACAGGAAAAACCCCAATCTGGATCAACAGGGATTAAAAGAGGCAATAAATAACAAAAAGAAGCGTTTTCATCTACTAAAACAGGAGGGCAGTGAAGAGGCGCTAAGAAGCTATAGGGAAAAAAAATAAAGTGTGTAAAATAAAGATAAAGGAAGCAAAGCTGGAGACAGAAAGACATATTGCTGTAGAAAGTAAAACTAACCAAAATATTTTTTAACTATAAATAAATAGTAAAAAGATTAAAACAGAAAAATGGTATGGATGGCCCTTTTAAGAAAAATACTGAGGGATAGACAGTAGAGGGCGATGATGAAAAAAGCAAACCCTATTAAATACTTTTTTCTCCACTTAATTTACCGAGGAGGATAGACCAAGCCTGTGAACAGAGGGATAGGTAAACCCAACTTAAAAGTTTCTTGTCTAAACCCAGGAATAAGAGCAGCACCGCCTTTAGGAAGATTAAAATAGACAAATCCCCAGGTCCTGATGGCATACACCCCCCCCCCCCCACCCCACCACTGTCCTAAGGAGATAGTGATGTCATAGATAGCCCCTATTCTTAATATTTTATGGACTGTCTCAATAACGGGTTATGTTCCCAAAGGATTCGCCTAGCCAAATGTGGTGCAATATTTACAAAGGGGCTCAAAAGTGATCCAGGAAACTATAGTTCGTAAGCTTAACCTCTGTTGTGGGTAATATGTTTGAAGTGATTTCTCAGAGATGCTATCCTGGAGTATCTAACTGAAAATAAATGTATAAAGCCGTTCCAGGCATAGGGTTTATGAAGGATCGGTCCAGGTCAGAACGCAAATCTCATCATCTATCTATAGCAAGTCAGTGCTAGACACGATCAGTGGGGAGGCATTGGATGTCATATATTAGATTTTTACCTAAATCATTTGATACAGTGCCAAATAAAAGGTTAGGTAAGTAAAATAGAATGCGTTGGACAAGGAAAATGTGGTGCACAGTGGGTAAGCAACTGGCTCACTGATAGATAAACAAAGGTAGTAATCCACGGTGCATACTCAGACTGGTTCCCTGTAACTAGGTGGCTTGACCACATGGCTCAGTATTGGGTCCGAGCACCTCTTTTATAATATTTTCATAAATTAGATTCTTACACAACGGATTGCGCGACCATAGACATATCACGAGAGATCCTTTAGGCAGATGATACTACGACTCTTAAAAGTAATCAAACCACAATAGCAATGACTAATGTGTTATTACAAAGGGATCTGGATAAGTGGAGGCCTGGGATAGACTGACAATGAGGCAGATGAGGTTTAATACAGACAAACTGCTAGGTTATGCACTGTGGGAGGAAAAATCGCATTACATGATTACATGTTAAAAGGAAAAAGGCTGGGTAAAATGACATGGAGAAGGAGACTAGGCGGACATACCTGGTGATCAGATAATCTTAATGCGGTAGCATGCCAGTTTCAGACAGCAGACTAGCCAAGTGCAAATGGGATCATGCGGGGATGCATTAAAAAGTTGCTTAGGATGCACCATGATGCGAGTGCACACTCAGTCATCTCTTCCCTCACCAATAGAACACAGTACACTAGGCGTCAGACCATCACAAGGAATATTGTGTACAGTTTTGGGTCTACCCGAAGTTGTTCATCAGAAAAGACATGTAGGAGAGCTTGAATCAGGTACAAAGCGAGGCCCAACAAAAATACATCAAACAGACTTGAGGCCACAAGTACCCTATAACAGTTGAGCAAGGCGTTATGGTTATTTCTATAGATTAGAGAAAAGACAGCTTTAGAGAGACAAACTACAATAATATGTTTTAAATACATCAAAGGTCTCAATAAACGGAGATCTCTCCGCAAGATTTATTCTATACCCACGGCGGCTATATCTCTAAGAACAAGGCGCTGGAACATCCTCTACGTCTTGAGGAACGAATAGTTTATCTACAAAAACTATACAGAAAGGATATATTTACTGAGTTAGAGCATGAGACTGCTGCAGAATTCCTCTGCAGAGGACTTGTACAAGGTGAATTCAATAGCAGAGTTCTTCAAAAAGGGTTTTTAGAGAGAGATGCATTTCTGGGCGTAAATAAATATAACAAAGATTATCAAGTGTCTAGATGCGATTCTGAGGAGAAGGGCGTACTTGACATCCAGGGACATGTCTTTTCCAATTGCCATTCTTGAGAGTCGGCGGAAGGAATTTTCCCCTAAAATAAAAGACAATTGAGGCTTACTACCTCATTGCGGGTTTTTTCTGCCTTCCTCTGATCAACACCTTAGCACAACAGGCTGAACACGATTGGACTCTTGTCATTTTTTGGCCTACAAAACTTAAACTATAAAACATTAGTAACAAACAGCTCATAAAACACGCAGACAGCTCACAGATAAAGTTGTGAAAAAAGTGTTTTGCTGGTTTAGGTTTTAAAAAAAAAAAATACCCCAAGTCTGAAACCCAGAGCACATTTAAATCCAAAAATTAAAATTTCAATGAAAACTGTTTACCAAGTGTTCCCTAGCAAAAATAAACATCCCTAAATAACACAAGCTGAAACACATTTTCTAGGTAGAATAATAGACAATTGCCAAATAACACCACTAAACAAAACCAGAGGCCTAAGGCTAATATTACCAAATACTACTGCCATACCATGACCACATATCACCACATTTTAACTGAATAATACACCAGATCATTACAAAATATAAACCATTATAATATGATCAATATTACCGCCATGCACTGACCATACAGTGGTATATATGAGTTGTACAAGGGTTGCAAAAATTAAGGATTACAGTAAAGTTACATCCAGAGACTCACAGGAGACATTTGTGATAAGTTGTTCTCTTCTTTGATAAGTTGTCCTCTTTCCCTTTTTCTTCACCATCAAGCCCAGACCGTCTACTTAGTAGATAGTTATATAGGTCTCCCCAATAAGCTGGAATATAGGTCCCTCATATGTAGTTATATAGGCCTCCTGTAATTAGGTGGGTAGGTATATAGAGTCCTCATAGGTAGGAATATAGACACCCCAGTTGGGAGGTAGGCAAAGAGACCCCCAGTAGGTATGTATAAAAGCCCTTAGTAGGTAGGTATATAAGCCCCCCATTGGAAAAAGATACAGGCACCTTTTGGAGATATAAAGCCCCCGTAGGTGATATTAACCGTTTTAGGTAGAATTTTAGGGCCCCGTAGGTAGAAATATGCCCCCATCGGTAGACATATGTACCCACCATAGGCAAAGACATGCCCTCTTTGTAGGTAGATATATGCCCCCTGTAGGTAGATATATGCCCTTTGTAGGTAGACATACGCCCACTGTAGGCACATATATGTCCCTTGTAGGTACATATATATGCCACCTGGAGGTAGAGATATATGCCCCCTAGAGGTAGAATTATATGCCATTGGTACGTAGAATTATTTTCCCCCCGTAGGTAGATGTATATGTCATCTGTAGGTAGAATAATTTGCCCCCTATATGTAGAATAATTTGCGCCGGGACATAGAATAATTTGCTCCCTGTAGGTAGAAAAAAATAAATAAAAGAAAGGTACTCACCTCTCCATTGTTCGAGCCGCAAGCTTCAGGAACTGATTAACGTGCTGGGGTCATTGAGCACTGTATAAAAAAAAAAAAGGAAAAGGTGGAAATAAAACTGTCCTCCTTCACTAATTTGAGTAGCAGCCAAGAGGCCCTGGTCACTCTTGCGGAGCTATAGAAAGCCACAGTTCAGGTGGAAGAATCTGTCCACAGGACAACTATTAGTCATGTACCCCAAATCGGGGCAATCATAAAGAAAAGGAAAAAAAATAGCCCTTTTTTGGGACCAACCCCAAAAGAAGTCCTGTTTTCGATTTGCAAAATGCTATGTAGGGGACACAGCAAGTATGTGGAAGAATATGCTCTGGTTAGTTAGACCAAAATTTAACTTTTTGGCCTAAATCCCAATCACTAGTGTGGAGCAGTGGCGTAACTACCGGGGTAGCAGGGGTAGAATTGTAGGGGGCCCCCTGGTTAGGGGTCCCGGGGCAGCTGCTCCCGCGGCCCTACCCGGTAATGCCGTCCTGGGCCCGGGGCAGTAAAACTTAACGTTTTTTGGGCGGGCGGGGAGTGGGGGCCCCCGATACTCCCTCTAAACGCCCGGGCCCCCCAGCCCGAGCTTTGGGGGGGGGAGGCAGGGGCTGTCAGTAGTGCAGGACGGAGCGCCGTCGCTCCGTTGCTTTCCCCCCGCCGGGCTCTGTGGTCACGGGGCGCGCGGGGTGAGCCCTTTTACGCCCCGCCCGCCCCGAGCGCAGACTGCAGGGAGAGCAGCAGACCGGAAGGGGGCGGGCATTGGGGGGCGTGGGGACCTTGTAATTTAAAGGGGTTTTTAATTTTTTTCCACCCCCCATGCCTGCCTATGCCCCCCCTATGCCCGCCTATGCCCCCCATATGCCTGCCTATAGCTCCCCTAGCCCGCCCTTTTCCCCCCATATGCCCGTTATAGCCCCCCATTGCCCCGCCTATAGCCCCCAATGCCACCCATACCCCCCATGCTACCTATAGCCCCAAATTTTCCACCTATAGCCCCCCATTGCCTACCCATAGCCCCCTATACCCACCCTTTTCCCCCATATGCTACCCATACCCCATATGGGCCTATACCCAAAATGCCTACCATGCCCCCTATACCTACCTATGCCCCCATATGCCTACCCAAACCCCCCTATGCCTGCCTTAGCCCCCAATTTCCCATAGCTCCCATTGCCTTTCCCCTACCCCTATGCCTGCCCATAGCCCCCATATGCCTGCCTTATCCCCCAATGCCCGCCCATACCCCCATATGTCTGCCGTTTTCCCCCATATGCCTGCCATAGCCCCCCTATGCCCCTTAGCCCCCCCCAAATTTGGCTGCCTAGCCCCCCCTTTTGCCTGCCTATACCCCCCCCTTTTTCCTATAGCCCCCATTGCCCGCCTATAGCCCCATATGCTGCCTATAGCCCATATGCCCTATAGCCCCCATATGCTGCCTTTTTAAACCCCCCCTTTGCCTGCCTAAGCCCCCCTATGCCTGCCCATACCCCCATATCCTCCTATAACCCCCTATGCCTCCTATAGCCCCCATTGCCTGCCTATGCCCCCCTTGCCGCCTTTCAGCCCCCCATATGCCGCTGCCTGCCTATACACCCCTATATGCCTGCCTGCCTTTTCAGCCCCCTATATGTGCCTGCCTATACCCCCCTATTGCCTGCCCATCCACCCCCCTTAAAACCTGCCCGCCCGCCCATACAGCCCCCTATATGCCTGCCCGCCCATACGCCCCCATATGCCTGCCTGAAAACCCCCCCAAGCCTGGTTTACTTATATGGGGGCCCCCTTTTGCTACAAACCTCCCATATGGCCCCTATAGCCCCCTAACCCTGTCTTTCCTGATGGCTCCCCCAAACTTCCTAATCCCTGCCATTGGGCATTTGGCTCCTAATCCCCCCTGCCCTTTTGGGGATATTGGTACCCAAACCCCTTTCCCTTTTTTGGGGCCCATATTAAATTTTCTAAAACCCCCCGCCCAAAGGCACCCCCCTATAGCTGGGGGGCAGGTGCTGGAAAAGTCAGGATTTAAGTTTTTGTGTCTAAATCGCAGGGGCAAGTGCGGGAATTTTTATCTGAGGCGGACTGGGGCCCGGGTGCAGAAAAAAGAGAAAGTCAAAGATGTCAGAAAAGCCCTGTAGTACAAGATGAACTGACTATAAACATTATATGTTGCAGACCCCTTTCACGCTATCTACCCCCATAGTCATGTTGGAGGTAATTACGTCTGCGACCTGTGTACACTGCTATTACCACTTTGGTCACGTATGGAGGAATATTAGTCTGCGAGCCGTGTCACTGGTGTTAACTTATGGTCCTGTATGGAGGTAAAAAAAACATTCTGCAGAGCTTGTGTACACTGGGTTACCACTAATGGTCACGTATGGAGGTAATTTTCAGTTGCAGAGCCCCGTGACATGGTGTCTAACCCCTTTTGGTCCTGTATGGGGTAAATTTTCAGTTGCAGGCCTGTGTCAGGGTGTCTACCATTATATGGGCACTGTATGGAGGTAATAACATTGCAGAGCCTGTTACATGGTTTTATACCCCTATTGGTATTATTTTATTTTATTTATTATTATTATTAGACAGTATTGGTCTTTGTGTAATCAGGGAATAGGTAGGGTTTTTTCAGTTTCTATGTGGTGGTAATTTTTGGTCGTGTTCGGCGGTTAATCGGTCCCTTTTTAATCGCGTTATGGTAATGTGGTCTTGTTAGTGGGATTTGATTGGGAGCATTGTGTGCGATGTATGGTGGGGGTTTTTTCCCCCTTTTATTTCTACATTATCTAACAGATGTCCTGGTAAGGTGTGGTCGGGGAGGGGGGGGGGGGGCCCCCTCCCCAAAAGTTTGCTATGGGGCCCTGGCTCCTCTAGTTACGCCCCTGGTGTGGAGGAAAACCAACACTGCACATCACCCTAACCCCACCTGCTGTGGGGATGCTTTGCTTTAGTAGGGACTGGAAAGATGGTCAGAGTTGATGGGAAGATGGATAGAGATAAATACAGGACAATCCTGGTGGAAAACCTTTTAGAAGTTGCAAAAGATTTAAGACTGGGGCGTAGGTTCACCTTCCCGCAGGACAATGACCCTAAACATACCATCAAAGCTACAATTGAATGGTTTAAATCAAAGCATATTCATGTGTTAAAATGGCTCATCAAAGCCGACCAAAAACCCATTGAGCTTTTCGCAAGAAGTATGGCAAAAAAATTTAGTCTCTAGATGGGGAAAAAATGGGAGAGACACATTCAAAGACTTAACTGTCATTGCGGCAGAAGGTAGTCCTACAAAGTATTGACTCAGAGGGGCTGAATACATATGCATGCCGTACTTTTTAGTTTTTTAGTTTGCATAAATTTGGAAAAGCACTTAATTTCTTTATACTTTATAAATACTTTCTACTTTGTGTTACTCTATCACATAAACTATCGATTAAAATACATTTAAGTTTGTTGCTGTAACATTTAAAAAAAAAGTTTTAGGTGTATGAATACTGTTGCAACTCGCTCAACATATATCAATTCAATACCATAAGGTTATACAAGCATGAAGCAATAGTGATTTACAGTACCCAGATAAATAGCGCACGCACTATGTGCAAAGCACAGTGCCCATGTTATGCATTCAGAGTACATACAGTGTTAAATAAGGGCATATTTTACCCATATGCATATGCACTGCATTGCAAAAATTGCCATAGTTTGCAAAGATAATATCATTAACTTCCCACATAAAGCCAAATGATATCCATACAGTGCTATAGTTTCTCAACATAGAGCCACTTAATGTCCAAGTATTGCCAGTGCTAACAGTACCATATTTTACTCACATAGCCATATTGTCACTACATAGTGCTATACTTTACCTACATAGTGCCAAATTGTTTGCACACGACATACAGCATCCACGAAGTGCAAGTGTCCTAAGTGCCATAATTTCTCCACATAGTCGGCATTCACATGTAGTGCCAAAAAATACTAGATCTTTACTGACATAAATAGTGGATTTTTCTCCATACCCTCAGTCACACAGTCCTACTATCACAGAGCAGCATCTGCTATTCCTTTTGTTCCCCAGTTCATAAACAAGCTATGCACCTCTTCAAAGGCAGTATTTTAATATAATTATGAATCCTATATGTCTGTATGGGAACTGTGTACTGACTTTAGTAACCTTTTCTAACATGACAATTTATTTCACAAAATCACAATGCATATGATATCTCAGGGTCTGTTTACTATGACAGCTAGCAAACGTCCTGAATCTCAATCAGATTGGGCATCTTTGGGGTGCATTGAATAGGTTTGTACAGGCTGAACCTTTCATAGTCAAAAGGAGCATATGTTTGCTGATTTACAATCTACATAAGGAAGAATTCCAAATAGGAATATATGCACCTAGGCTTAGAAGTCCTGAAGGCAAAAAGGGCTAATTCTTTAGGTGCTAAAATATTAAGTAGAGATGAAGGGAATCTTGACCAGCAGGCACAGAATCAAAAAGCTAAAATCCATACTTTTTTCTCTAATCTGCTAAAAAGAGGGAGGGTGGGATTTTTATCTGATGTGTTTAGAGCCTACATGGCTCATAGTTTGGCTCAAAATGTGTCAGAAAGAATTTGGGCAACATGTATGAAACTGTTTAGGTCTAAAGCTCACTCTTTTGCCCATAGTAATCTATGGGCAAAAAAGTGAGTTTTAGACCTAAACAGGTTCATACATGTGGCCCAAAGGGCCAGATTTTGTGAGTGCTGGACTAGGTTCCTTTCATCTCTGTTCAGTCCTTCAGCCTTGCCCTGGAATGTCTTCTGGGAACACCATTGGAAATCCTCAACAGAAAGCATTTGTGGAGTAATAAGTTGTATCTCTCTTTACTGGCTAAAGAAAAAATCTACAAGCAGAATAGGGAAAGCCACTAAAGCATTGTTTGAAAAGTATGTGCAACTGATGCACAGGATATGCCATACATGCCTGATAACTGATAGCTCAGCTTTTTCTATACCTCCCTTGGCACCACTCCACTGAAATATATGAAGATGGAGGCAGCTGTTACTTGGTGAACAGTCAGGAGACCACAATTTTCTCAGTAGGTTAAGCTCCCAAAGGTGGGGCCAACACTTACCCACATCTAAGACCTCTTGTGCCGATATGTCAGAAATGTCTAAGATGGAAATAACCATTCAGTTAAGGAGGACAAATAGCAAAAAAATTAGGAGAAAATTATCTGTGTTGAAGGTGTCTGTCCTGGTTTCATACAATCTTATAACTCAAAGAATTACAAATGCTTTCAATTCATTACTACAACACTAAAGACTAGTTTTATTGCTTTAAGGATACACAAAAACTTCTTTTATTCTAAAAGGTGGTATATGTTAACAAAAATTTTATGTTATGGTAGTTATTCATGCAGAAACAATGTATTGTGGGAAATTAAACACATGCACAAGAAAGCAATTTACTTGTGACACAATGTAAAGGAGCAGATGTAAAAACACCCCAAGGGAAATAAAAGGTTTGACAAGTTGTATACTAATGGCATCTGTGATGGTCTATTAAGCTGAGCATACTATATGGTGCATGTGTTGGTTATTGTCTGTTGACTGTACACAGAAATTAATAAACCTATTCTACTGCAGACTGAATTATACATGTGGAGTTGCATCTTCATGCAATGTTTCACCCATTGATGTATGATGTACTTTGGCGTACCTCAACTACCTTTTCAAGATCATAGCAGCTAATGTCCACTAATGTAATCACCACATTTACAGACTTTTTTAAACTGAAAGCTGGATTACAATGCATCAGGACTAGTGTTGCACTTCGAATTTGAATCACCCTGATCCAAATTTTGAACAAAAAATAGTCTGACTGCAGGAAAATCAGGAAACCAATTAGATTCCTGACAGACAGCACTTCCTTTTTATGTGTGACTTGCAGGATTCTGATTAGTTTCCCGATTTTCCCAAAGGTACTGATTTGGTGCCCAAAATCTGAGTGGGGCAGAACTGTCCCAACAAAATCTGAAGAACAGCACTAGTCAGGACATTCCTCTTCATATTCTCGCTTAGCTCAGATGGAAACCAGAAGGATATTTGGGACTCCCATTTTAGCTATGACAGAAAAAGTTGCTTTTGCTCTGGTGGATTCAGTACAACCATATAATACATGGTCACTTAGGTGATGGTTTTTTGTGATTACTAAAACTCATCCGTATTATTGTAGCTCATCCCAATGAGGACACATGTAGGTGGGGGGCCAAAAAAGCTCTAAGTATACACAAAGATTTTATATTTAAACCATAAGATCCTTCCTACTAGATCGAAGAAAACAATGAATGTATAGATTTCACTCCATTCATTATTAAAATCAAACATATTTTCCAGTACACAATGGAATAAGGCCATGTTCCCATGTTGGATTTCATTGTGGACAGCACACAGATCACCCACTGAAATCCACATAGAAGGCCATCCTACTATCTTTACTGTGAATTCACACTGTATGAGCTATAGATGTAATCTGCAGTGCAGAAAATTCCAAACAGGTTCCTTGCAGAATAAGTAATATCACCAATTTTGTGTGGTTTCTGCAATTGAAAAAAAAATTTCATATATGCGGCAAATTTTTCTATAAGGGAAACATCCACCATGTGAAGCGAGCCTGATGCTGAGGTCTTTAGATGGCAGGTTAAGCTCTAAGTTTGTCCTAATGTCTTTACTGTAAATCTGTCAGTGGAAAATAGAGCACTGCAGATGTCCAAAGCGTTCGTTTTTTTTTTCTCATTCAGTCTTTGCATGTTGCTAAATAAAGTAACAAATTAAACAGTTCATAACTTAGGTTTGCACATAATTACAGTTCAGTTCATAATTAGTCACACGTTGGACTTTTCCAGTTGGAAAAATGTGATGTGATTTCCCCGGCAGAAATCCTTGGTGACACCTCAAATTTTGGCTAAGGACTTTTCATAATTAGGATATAATCACACGTTAGACTTTTCCATTGGAAAAATGTGACGTGATTTCCTTGTCAGAAATCCATGGTGACACCTCGAATGTCCGCCAAGGACTTTTAGGGTACAGCCACACAGCAGTTGTAAAATGCCGGCCTTTTGAAAGATTTTGGAGGACGGTTCTGTCCGCAGTTTTCAGATTCGGCTGTCCCCCTTAACCACTGAATAGCAACACCTTCCATTTAAAAATGGGGCAGAAGATTGTGCATGTTTTTCGGAGTGCTTGCGCCCAAAAATCCACCCAGTAGTCTATGTGGATGATTGGCAATCCGTTTTCAGACTATTTGCAAATCTGAAAACCATCTGAAAAACTGACAGAAAATCCATGCTGTATGGATGTACCCTTTCTTTACAAAGGCAGTATTTGTCAGTATTTAGACAGTGCTGCCAGAGCAGGATCTGTTCAAAAGAATGGACATAGTGTGAAAACTCTGCATGGACTTGCCATTCAAATGAATGGCAATTGGAATACACAAGAATTTTAAACTGGAATCTTATGCGGAATCTGCGTTGAATATGTGTTGTGTAACATACTCTTAGCCCGTGTTCACACGGCTTATTCAAGCCGTAATTGCGAGCCGGATTGCGCTCGCAATTCCGGCTTGAATAAGGGGCGGGTGCGGGGGCGCTGCCCGCCGGCCCCATAGACTTGCATTATCCACGGCGCGTATTGCGCCTGGATAATGTGCATGTCACTTTCTTCCCGCCCGGCGGATTCGCCGAGCGGTGAGGAGCGACGGAATCCACTGTTCTCTATGAGAACTGTGGATTACTGTAATTACTGCGACGAATCGGAGCCCTACTGCAGCGCAAATCCGGCGCGCAATACGGCTCCAATCCGCTGCGAAATAAGCCGTGTGAATGGCCCCTTATAGTGTTTGTTTAACAAAGACAACCACTGTCCATATGGTCTTGTAGGACACATGGACATTGTACCCTATATGAGCCACTGCTAACAAACAGATGTTCTTGCTTCAGCAGACTCAAGACATTCAAGTGCTCTATGGACTTCTATTGGTATGTTTTTATTGGTACCACATTGGCATTTATATGAGTTTTGGATCGCTTTTTATGTGCTGTGGAATGAACCATGTGGGTTAAATAACATGACAAATTTATAGGGTAGGTCATTATGCATGCGACAACAGCAAATATTCGTACTTTTATTATTTCTGCTCTTTTTGGGGGGAATTGGCATCTGGAAATGGAAAAAGGGCAGTGTTTTATTCTTTTTTTTTTTTTTTGAGCAGTAGTGATGAGCGATTGTGTCAACTATCGTTTTCGAGTCGATAGTCGATATTGACAATTATCATGACGATAGTCGATAACAGATTATCACCAATGACCATTAAAGTCTATGGGAGAGGAACAACAGCTTCATTCTTACACCCAAACAGGGCTGGAGAAGCTGGAATTAACATCCACAACAGTAAACTGGATACGTGCTACATCTTAGGCAAGACAATTAGGCAACAAGAGTCACAGAAAAAAAGTCACAGACCATTCACTATCCCTATCTTGTACCACAGCATGACCCATAAACCTGCATGACCCACAAATGAAAAAGTGCCAGAAGGCAGTATTATTTGAACCATCATTTTAGTTGAACTGGACATTGATTATCCCTGTCCTGGATTGCAGTATGACCCTTAAACCTGTCTGACCCACAGATTAAAAAGTGCCGGAAAAAGGAGTCTTTGAGCCACCATTTTAGTTAAACTGGACTTTGCCCAAAGCCTGTCCTGGACCACAGCATGACCCTTAAATTTACATGACCCACAGATTAAAAAGTGCCAGAAAAAGGAGTCAATAAGAATATTTAAATGTTATATGGATTAATATGAAGGCCTTCGCACCACTGACAACAGGTGTAATTTACTAATACAAAAATATGTATAAAAAACAATATTGTACAACTGAGCTCCTGTGACAAACAACGCACGGACTGCAATAAGAGTATTTTAAAAAGTTATATGGATTTAATAAGGCGGGATTGGCACCACTGACACAGGGTAATTTACTATCAAATATGTATAACCCAATAAGTACAACTGAGCTCTTTTTCGCCAAACAGATCACAGACTCAATAAACTATTTAAAAGTTTTCGGGATTAGTTATGACTCGGTATTACAATAGAACTGAAACACGGGCAATTTCACCTCCATAAGGTTGAGGCCAAAAAGTGGTAGAAAACAATGCTTTTTCAATTGAGATACAGACATACTGAGCTGCAAAATTATTTTCCTTTCATTCCTTTCTCCTGCCCCCCGCACAGCCCTCAACCTCCCCCCTGCGGCTTGACACACCAGTAGATATCCTTAAAACTTTCTCTAACTAAATAGAAGTGAAATTCTCTAATCTAACTCTATTTAAGTGTAGGTGGATGGATGGTTTCTTGTATATAAGAGACTATCTATCAGAGCTGTTAGAACGCTATTGGTTTAAACACAGACAAACTCCTCTGTGAAAGTGGCATAGACAGAGAATAAGCTCAAACAGGAAATGCAGTTGCATAGATAAAATGAGGTCATGTGATTTTTACAGCCAATGAGATTCATACACTGCAAAGTGGTGATGTTGTACATCCTCCTCACCCCCCTCTATCCTCGGAGCTGATTGGCTGGCCGCTAAAACGACAGGAAACGCTGAAAATGGCGCGATAGCAATAGATTATCTGTAAGAGTGTCACCTAAACTATCGCGTGATTGGAAATTTCCGATAAGCCTAAAAACCGTGCCGATTTCAACTTTTGGCGATAATATCGCTCATCCCTAGTGAGCAGTACTGCCAATTACTGCTCTCCATGGCAACTGTCAATCACTATTCCCGGCTATGTTCACAGCACATGGCCAGGCATAGTGACGTTACGGTCAGCCCGGAAACCTTTGTTAGAATTCTGGGCTGTCAGGCAAGTCACTGGAGCCCGTGATCGCAATTGATTGCAGCAGCTACTGGATTAATCGTCTGGCTGTGAGTGAGCTCCAGCTGCGAGTGATGCAGCATGAGGCCACCAGTAACATACAGCTGGTTCCATTCTGTGATTGTGCGGGTCCTGCTTGAGATCCGGCATGATGTCCAGGACCTACCGGTATGTCTTTTTGTGTGAAGCCACATAATGGGTTAAAAATAAATGTAAAAAGCACACATATAAAAACATAATGCATCAATAAAGTCTATGCATACAGTGTAGATCATGGTGAACATACTGTAAATAAAAAAAAGAACTGGACAACCTTTAAGGAGTCTTATCTGTATGCTTTATACTCAGAAATCCTTCTCCAAATCATGTAAACTTATATAAAAAAAAAGCTCAGCATCTCTGCAATATCACATCCTGCTCTCAGATAGGGCAGTATAAAACACCTGACAGGTTCACTTTAAAGATATATATTTTATTTTTATATTATTAATCTATGATAAGAGTAAGCACTCACTCCAGTTCTCCAGTAAAAAAGAAAACTGTGGTAGACCCAAGTTTATGCTGAAATGACATGTCCGATAGCCTAAAGATACGTAGCAGTCAGCTGAAGGAAGATGCATGAGACTAATCACCACCAGGCCTAAATTTAGAGATCTAGGTATGATACCCTAAAGTCTGTAAAATCTACACAGTTGTGATTTCCATCGAAGGCTTGCAACCGAAAAGCAATTGCTGTTAAAAGAAAACCAAGCCAGAAAAATCCTCTGTGCATTAAATCACAAGGCATGATGTGTTACTCAATGGCAGCAAATAAGCTGGACTGAGAAGTTTATGCACATTTTTTTTGTTTATGTAATGATAAATGATTGTTCACTTTTGATATAAAAGCATAATGGGGGTTTTCTGCATTTCTGTGAATGGACTCAGAATTAATAGAATCCTCTGTGCAGAGCAAGTTCCAATGAGTCTTCAGTGAAAAAAAGAACAGGGAGTTTCGTAACAGATGGTATAGCCTCCACAGATCTCTGATCTTAATACAAAAGTCTGCTGAGGAATTGTGGCAAGTTTTCATAGATGCTTGGATAGATCCACTGTACCAGATGATGGCCTTAAAAACCTGCATGCATGAGCATACTAAAGGGGAGTGACGCTGGATATTAATTTAATTTTTTTCATATAAAAAAAAAATGCACTTTGAATTAGAAATGTGCCTTCCAGAAGGAGCAAAAACAGGAACTAGTTGATCCTTTATATAATTGACCGGTTCATTATGAATAACATCCATACTGTACAGGTACAATGTATTCCTCTCTGTATCAGTTACTAGTCATTTTTTCGTCACCATGATTTGTTCAAAATTGTTATGTAGTAAATCCCCTTTAATGTAACCCGCCCGGGC
>JAODAL010024416.1:0-60607 GCA_025379985.1 Phyllomedusa bahiana | reverse complement strand
TGTTCTGTGCCTTCACCCTAATTCTATGAGATTGAATTTAAAATACTGGGGCAGTCTCCCTCTCAGCAGGCGTGCCCTCTCCTCACTAAAGACGTGACATCACACTCTTATTTGCAGTGAACGAAGGAGTCGGACAGCACAATCTGCAGCCTCCTCATGTTCTCTTGTGTCTGCGGGGTTTTTCATCTCCAGGCTCCAAAAAAAGCCCCTTTTCTTTGCTAAACCCTTTTATAAAAAAAACCCTTTTGAGACTCTCTTTTTCACATATTTTGATCAAAAGATTTTTTAAGCGCCCCGATTTTAAACATGACTCAAAATCTGGCAGTCCATGCTATCTTTTCCTCTCAATCGACCCAAAAACTCCCTCTCACGGGTCAAACCGACCCCATTATTAAGAGAAAAAAATAAAAAACACCCAAACCTGCAAGCTGCCCTTCCTTATGACAGCCTTGAGATGGCGGGGACAGAACCTCAAAATGGAAGCACCTCTTCCTTCCATTATGGGTTAAATCAATGTACCCCAAAGTATAACGTATTTTTTATTCGGGCACACAAAACATTTCTGAAAAACGTATGCAAACCGGGTCGCCTCTAGCAGGGCTGTCGGCACCCACATGTAATCATACCTGTAGCAACAAGCAGACCGCCGCCAGCGGCACACTCTGCATCAAAATGGGCAATCACTACGTTGGAATCCTAAAGAAGCTTATGCTATCTAAACATATATGAAAAAACTTTGAGACTCTCGGTTCACATATTTTGATCAAAAGATGTTTAAGCTGCCCACGACTTTCAACGTGATCTCAAAATCGGGCAGTTCCTATGCTATCTCCACCTCTCAACCGAGCCAATCTGGACTCTAACTGGGTCAACCGACCTCCATTATTCAGAGAGAAAAAATAAAAAACACCCAACCTGCAAG
Organism: Phyllomedusa bahiana; assembly: GCA_025379985.1. Taxonomy (NCBI): domain Eukaryota; kingdom Metazoa; phylum Chordata; class Amphibia; order Anura; family Hylidae; genus Phyllomedusa; species Phyllomedusa bahiana. The sequence continues at coordinate 59,685 of JAODAL010024416.1, read as the reverse complement.
CTGCCCTTCTTATGACAGCCTGTGAGAGTGGGCGGGGACAGAAACCCAAAATGGAAGCACCTCTTCCTTTCCATATAGGTTGAAAATCAATGTACACCAAGTATAACGTATGTTTCTGCACACAAAAACATTTCTGAAAAAACGTATGCAAACCTGGGTGCCACTGGCAGGGCTGCGGCACACATGTAATTATACATGTACACACACAGACCGCCGCCAGCGGCACACTACTGCAAAAAGGGCAATACACTACGTGGAAATCCCTAAAGAAGCATTTATGCTATCTATCATACATGAAAAAACTTTGAGACTCTCGGTTCACATATTTTGATCAAAAGATGTTTAAGCTGCCCACGACTTTCAACGTGATCTCAAAATCGGGCAGTCCTATGCTATCTTTACCTCTCAATCGAGCCAATCTGGCCTCTCACTGGGTCAACCGGTGCTTCCATTTTGGGTTTCTGTTCCCGCCCACTCTCACAGGCTGTCATAAGAAGGGCAGCTTGCAGGTTGGGTATTTTTTATTTTTTCTCTCTGAATAATGGAGGTCGGTTCACCCAGTGAGAGGCCAGATTGGCTCGATTGAGAGGTAAAGATAGCATAGGACTGTCTGATTTTGAGATCACGTTGAAAGTCGTGGGTAGCTTAAACATCTTTTGATCAAAATATGTGAACCGAGAGTCTCAAAGTTTTTTCATGTATGATAGATAGCATAAATGCTTCTTTAGGGATTTCCACGTAGTGTATTGCCCTATAACCAGTTATATACACAGCCTGAACTGATGAAACACATGTGAGGAATGCACACTGCCTCCCCCACCCCCTCTGTTATCAGGCAGGAGGCTGAGTTACTGTGTTATATGGAGGGAACACAGGACATAAGACTGTGTTATATGAGGGGATCTATGAGTTAAACAGTCATTAAATAGCCAGATCGTTCACCTTAGAGTTGTTAGATGAGTATACAGCTGGCAGCCCTCTCACATAGCTGGTTTTACTTTTGGTTTTAACAGCTCAGAGGGGAGTAAACACAGAGTGTGCAGGCAGCCAATCACAGTGCAGGGGGTGTGTCCGGGACATTTTTCTTTCTGGGGGTGTATCCCAACAGGCTGATTGAAATGTCAGTCAGCCAATCACAGTGCAGGGGCATGTCCGGGCATTTCCTGTCTGGGGGTGTATCCCAACAGGCTGAATGAAATGTCAGTCAGCCAATCATAGTGCAGGGGGCGAATCCTGACTTGAAAATCACAGAAAAGGGGGCGTGTCCTGACTAGCAGCAGAAATAGAAAACAGATGCACAGAAAAGCTCATATCTACTATACTAGGTGACTTAGATAATGCTACCCAATTACAAAAGTGCTTATTTTTGCTGTCCCCATAATCTGAGATATGATCTTTGTAGTGAGAAAACCCATTTAACTCTGCCATACCATTCAAACTGCCCATACAACCGCCTACTGCTTTCACCTGAAAAATATTTCCTGATTCCTCTCCTTTCTTAAGTTGTACAAAAATGCTGGTCCACACCCTTGTCATCAACTATCTAGACTATTATAAAGTCCTTCTCTTTGACCTCTCATCTAACACTCTTGTTACAAATAATCCTTAACTCTGCTACCCAGTTGATCCCCCTCTGTGCTAGTTACTCCTCTGTCTCTCCTCTCTGCCAATACCTTCACTGGCTAACTATTGATCAGAGACTTCAGTTTAAACTATTAACCGTGAGGTTCTCCATAGCTTGTCTCCTCCATGCATCTCTGCCTTAGTAGCCCGATATCTCTGTCTCCTACAGGACCTTCTTCTCAACTCTTCTCTTGTCAGCTTACCACCCAACCACCTCCAATATTTGCTCTGTGTGTCTTCCATACTCAAGAACTCTCTACCACTAGACATTATACTCTTTTCTACCTACCAAACTTTTAAAAGTTACTTGAAAATCCATTTATTCAGAATAGCCTACAACCTACAATAATCCTGCTGCCACAACATGACAATATAAACCTGTCCCTTACCTTCTGTCTCCTTCCTCCCCCTTATAAATTGTAAGCCCTCATGGGCAGAATCCTCTATACCTCAGTATCAGTTTGTTGGTTATTTAGAGTCATTATTATATTTGATTTGGTTTTTACTATGTATTGAAAGCCCTTCTGTACAGCGGCAAGCAATTAAATAAATAATAATAATAAAGTAGAACATTCTAAAATATGGTAATCACTAAATCGTTGTTATACTGTGTATCTGCATTGATGGGCGTGCTTACGCAGATGTAATTTCAAAGCTGACGGCTGGATTTTCGGAAATGACCATTTCTGTGCATGTGCATTTCCTTATATGTACACAGCAGGAAAGTATTTGATACACTGGCGATTTTGACTAATTACCTTCAAGAAGGGAAAAATGTCATCAAAAAATAAATAAACTATAACTTTTATTAAGACAATTAAAATAGATCACCAAAAGATTTAAACCGAAACAAACCACACAAAAAGAACAAACACAAAAAAGAAAGATAGGATGAAACAAAACATATAGATAAATGAAAAAGAAAAAAATATAGAATAAATCCCTAGATGACCCTGGGAAAATATCTGGTAACTAACCACTCCCTATAACAAAAACGGGGTAATCGTCTCCCTCTCTGTCTCCGTCTGGAACCTAGCCCTGTGGGTGCTAGAATAACCCTAAAGATCCCTGGCGATTTTGCAAATCTGTCCACCTACAAAGAATGGAGAGGTCTGTATTTTCTATTGTAGATCCACTTCAATTATGGGAGACTGAATCTAAGAAAATCACATTGCCTGTTTTTTAGAATAATTAATTTGCCTTTTATTGCATGAAATAAATGTTTGATAAAATAGAAAAAAATAACTTAATATTTGGTGCAGAAACCTTTGTTTGCAATTAAAGAGGTCAGTTGTTTCCAGTAGTTCTTGACCAAGTTTGCACATACTGCAGCAGGGATTTGGCCCACTCCTCCATACAGATCTTCTCCAGATCTTTGAGTTTTCTGGGCTACATTGAGTTTCAGTTCCACCCAAAGATTTTCAATTGTGTTCAGGTCTGGAGACTGGCTAGGACTCTCCAGGACCTCGAAATGCTTCTTACGCAGTAACTGGCTGTGTGCTTCAGGTCATTGTTCTGCAGGAAGACCCAGCTACGACCCATTTTAAATGCTCTTACTGAGACAAGGAGGTTATTGGCCAACATTTCTCGATGCATGGCCCTGTCCATCCTCCCTTTGATATGGTGCAGTTGTCCTGTCCCCTTTGCAGCAAAGCACACCCAAAGTACGATGTTTCCACCCCAATATTTCATGGTTGGGAAGGTGTGCCTGGGGTTGTACTCATCGTTCTTCTGCAGTTAATACCAAAAAGCTTTATTTTGGTCTCATCTAACCACATGACCTTCTCTCATATCTCCCCTGAATCATCCAGATGGTCACTGGTAAACTTCAAATGGGCCTGGACATGTACTGGCATGAGCAGGGGGACCTTGCATGACCTGAAGAATTTTAATCCATGTGTTATGTTACTAAAAGTAATCTTTGAGACTGTGGTCCTATCTCAATTAATGTCATTTACCAGTTCCCCATGTGTAGCTTTGGGCTGGTTCCTGACCTTTTTTAGAATCATCCTTACCCCTCAAGGCGAGATCTTGCATGGAGACTGAGGAAGACTGACAGTCATCTTGTGTTTCTTCCATTTTCTAATATTTGCACCAACAGTTGTCTTCTCACCAAGCTGCTTGCCTATTGTCCTGTAGCCCATCCCAGTCATGTGCAGTTCTACGATTTTGTCTTGGCCATGATGGAGAGGATGGAGTGTGATTGATTGAGTGTGACGACATGCGTTTTTATACAGGTAACGAGTACAGGTGCCATTAATACAGGTAATTAGTGCAGAGTAGAGGAGGGCTTCTTAAAGAAAAACTAAGAGTTCTGTGATAGCCAGAATTCTTGCTCGTTGGTAGGTGATCAAATACTTATTTCATGCCATAAAATGCAAATTAATTATTCAAAAATCATGCAAAGTGATTTTCTGGATTTTTTTTAGATTCTACCTGACAGTTGAAGTTAACCTACAGTAAAAATTTCAGATCTCTCCATTCATTTACATCAGCGTGGTCTGGATGCTTAATGAATGGACCACACCAGCAGGCACAGACATCATCGTCTTGCATGGGCCATGGATTAACTATGCTGGGCCAGGGGTCCTCAGTGCTGTTCAGTGATAAAAGTCGGTTCACTCAGAGCAGTAATGATGGTCGTCAACAAAGTTGGAGACATCAAGGAGAGCGCTATGCATCAGCCAGGTCAGGTACCCGTGCCGGTCATCTACCATTTAGATCACGCTGGTGTAAACGGTTACGAATGGTCTGACGTGACACTTGGGTGCCTCTCGCCTCCCTTAAACGTGCCTGGAGTTGTGTGGCATTCATCATTCGGTTCCGCAAGGCATTGTTTACAATGAAGCGGTCATCAGTGTGTGCTTGATATAAATAAAAGATTTCCACTCCTTTGCCTTTCTGTGACTCTTCCAGTCTCTCTGTATCTCTGCTGCAACCTGTTAATGACACTCTGTGACACTCTAAACTCAGTGGCCGCTTCCGTCTGAGAGCATCCAGCTTGCAGTCCCACTTACCATTAAGGGTTGACAGCACCATGGTGTTCCTGACCCTGCTTATAAACACCACTGTTCAGGCATTTGGCACGGTGAAGTCATTTGGGTGCCGTCTGTCTGAACTGCTGATCAGAAAATTAAGAAATACCCCCTTTTCAAATGCTGAGAGCTTGAAAGGCCCAAGTAAGCTGAACAAAAAACAAGATTGTCTTATATTTTGACAAGCAATATGTGACTGTTATATGGATTTTACATTTTTTTTTTAAAATTGAGTGGTTTGCTGGAAAAGCTCCTTGAATAGCTGTGAACCGTGACGTAAGGCAGAGGCAGGTGACCGCTGCAGTCAATCAGTGAGTACAGCGGTGAAGTCCCGTTTGTAAGTAAACAGAAGGCTACAGGGAGACTATGCAGAGGCAGTGCTGGCTCTGTGATGAGGCAGAGGTGGACAAGATATATATATATATATATATATATATATATATATATGAGTATGCATATTTCAATTTGGGGCAGCAGCATCCTAATCACTTATCTTTATTATGCACTGGACGATCCCTTTAATTGCAAATGCACTTATATTTATATTAATATTTTAATATGCATATGGTTACCATTTTGAATTTAACACATAATGTATTTATTCAGTTGTAAATTGTATAATTATAATGTCAGCTAGAGCACTGTATATCAAGGGTTAAAAATCTGAACGTTAGATGTATATCTTTATTCAGAACAGAATATCTGTAGTCTCACTTTCAATATGTCCTTTACTGTCTAGGCATTAAGTCCTTTTACATTAAATGGGTAAGCTCTTTATTTTGTAAATTGTATTCTGGTTATTTGTTTAGTTAATCTATTAATTTTCTGTAATAGTATGTTATATTGTGAACACTTCTTATCTTCTTTCAGGAAAAAAAAGTAGTTTACTTTTATGTTTATCTAATTTCCATGTTATATTTACTTACACACAAATGATGATGTGCTTTGAATCTTCCATTAATTGTGAAGAGCAAATTAAATGGTGAAAGCTCCTGACAGCTTAGGAAATGAACGCTAGTTATGAAGAACAACATATTTACAATTTAAATTAGTTTTTCGTAATTAGGCTTCACTAAATTTACTTTAACGTGTACTCTGATTTTATAGTTTCTTCATCTGCGTATTCATATTTTAATTCTAACACTTTGAAGAACCTAGATGTTCTATTATAACATAAATAAAAAGGTTTGTATTATGTTTCCATAATGGAAATGTTATTTTTATGTATTGTAATTTTATATTGGGCAATTATTTCTGCAGAATATCTTCCCCTAATAGTATGCATGACTTTCATTACAGTGTTAGGAAGGTATTTCAGTCTGCTCTTCCTGCATTTTTTTTTACCTTGTTAACATGAGGATGGATATAATCTTGACAATGTTCGGTATTAATTGCTAATTGTTTGAAAAGATGCACATCTGAGGAAGCAGCCAAGTTTCTATCAACCACAGTCATTCCAATCATATTGTCTTGAATAAGAATGCTGCAGTACCAGACTTAGCATACAAATTATAGTGGTGTTTCTGATAACAACAAGACCCTTTATTTAGACAATGCTCAGATTTATTATTAGCGTTTTAATGTGGCCGGATTAGATTCAAGAGGTCAATCAAGAGATGTACCAAATGTGTCACAGTAGTATAATGTTGTATCGTGTTAGCCATAGAAAGTAGTAGAGGAGTGAAGAAATCAGGTGATACCTTTTAGAGGGTAACTGAGTATATTTGATGGTAAACTTTCGAGAGTATTAGCTCTCTTCATCAGACAAGATGTTATACAAGAAACTGAAAACTCAGAGACTTTTTATACACATAAGACAGAGGTCTTCCAAGGATCTTAAAATAACAAAATTAAATACAAGCAGAGGAGTTATTTACAACAGGTCAGAAATAATACAGTAACTTGTGAGGTGTGACAAAAGACCATTAACTCTGTTATCTGTTTGCTATCAGATATTGATTTGTGGCCCCCACAGTTCATACATAGTGTAACATGAAACTGGCATGAATATTAAGTCAAAATTGCAGTTTTTGAAATTTTTGCATTAACTTATATTCCCATTCCTTTCTCTCCCTATGCGTCTTAAAATGTCCCATTAAGACCACGACCTGCAAATCTTCAATAGAGTGGTCTTCCCCGGAGAAATGTGCGGCTACTGGGAGATCTGTTCTTCTGTTATTAATAGTCATTCTATACGAGTTCATACGCTGACTGAGTCTCTGCCCTGTTTCTCCCACATAGAGGCCTGTGGTGAAACATTACACATTCATGATCAGATACACCGCGTTGGAAGACCTGCAGGAAAATATCCTTCTAATCCTGTGCACCTGCTGTTACTATGGCACAGGTTCATTGTCAGAGGTATGATGTGCCTACAGGTCTTGCACCCGTTTTGCAGACATGGTGAGGTGCCATTTTCGGTTGGGGCCTTCAGGGCACTCCGGACAATAATACATTGCAGGTTTAGTGGTTGCCGTAAGGAAAGGAGAGGGTGGACTTGAAATATTTCTTTGAGTCTATTGTCCTTATGTAGCACTGGTTGAAGTTCCTTGGCAATCCTTCATAGAATCTCCAGCTGTGGGTTGTAAGTGACAACTACAGGCACTCAGGCTTCATCCTTGGTCTCTTGGATGTGAGCAGACTGTCCCTGTTAATTACTGCCACTTTGCTTATTTGCCTGTCCATCACTTTTGGTTTGTATCCCAGTTGGAGGAATTCAGTCCTAAGATCCAGGAGTTGCTTGTCCAGGTCTGCTTTGTCAGAGAAAATATGATTGTATTGTATAGCCTGGTGGTATATAATAGACTGGTTAGTGTGTTTGGGGTGGAAGCTGTCGTTTCTCAGGTACGCAGTTCTGTCTGGTTGCGGTATATGGAGGTGCTTATTAATGGTTATAATGTTATCCAAAAAGTGGATTTCACTATCTGAATAATTGAGTTTAAGGTTAATAGTAGGGTGAAAGTCATTAAAGTTGCTATGGAATTTAAGTACTGCCTTCTCAAGTGCAGTCCAAATGATCAGGATATTATCAATATAACAATGGTAAATCATAGTTTTGGTGGTGCATGTTGATAGATATGCTCCTTCCAGGTCTGCTATAAAGAGACTTTCATACTGTGACGCACATTTTGAACTCATTGATGTTCCCATTCACTGAAAAAAAGTATCACAGTGATTCATGCAACCTCTTGCTTTTATTACTTTTTTTTGTTGGTCAAAAAAACTGGTGCACAGCATAAATATATAGGGTGATTTTGTGGTACTACATTAACCACTTCCTGATAGCTAGTCATAGTAAAATGGCTCTTCATTTTTTTCCTCCTCGCCTTCCAAGAGTCATAACTTTTTTATTTTTCCATTTACAAAGGCATATGAGGGCTTTTCTTTTGCAGGACAAAATGTACTTTCTAATTATGTCATTAACCGCATTGTAGAATGGACTGGGACATGAAGAAAGTGGGGTGAAATGTGAAAAAAATGTACTGGGGAGGAGTTTGTAGTGGGATTTGTTTTTATGTCATTCAATCTTAGCTATAAAGGATGTGTTATCCTAATTCTGCAGGTTGATACAATTCTGGCATTAACAAAAATGTAGGGTTTTCGTTATGTTAAAGTACAGTAAAAAAATGCAATCATTATTTCTTAAATTTGTGCTGCAGTGCCATTTTCTGCGATAAATAACACTATTTGTACTTCCTTCTATGGACCTGAGAGCACTCTTTTTGCAAGCTGAACTGTAGTTCTTAATGGTACTATTTATTGATGCATAACACTTTTTGATCACTTTTTAATCCAATTTTTAGGGGATGTGAAATGATCCAAAAAACTACAATTATGGTATGTTTGATTTTTTTTTTCTTTTATGGTGTTCAGTGTATGGGATAAATTATGTTGTATTTTAATGGATCAGACTTTCATGGAGGCGGCGATAGCAATTATGTGTAACTTTTTTATTTTTTTTATTTGCAAAACGGCAAAAGGGGGGTGATTTGTTAGTAATTTTAATACTTTTAAACACTTTTTTTTTTTTTACTTCAACAATAAGTCCCATACTTGAACACGATGGGGCAAAGCCAAAGTCAGAGCAAGTAGCACCCTTATTTAACAGTAATGGGGAACTGGTCACTGGGGACGGAAATTCCCAGACTCTAAAAGGTTCATCGCTCTGTAATACAAAAGGGGAAAAGTACTAAAGGGGCCGGGTTCTACCCCCCCCCGGCGCCGCCGCTATACCCGCCGCCCCCCCGCCGATTTTTTAGGGTCCTAAGCCGCTACCAGTCGCTAAGCTATCGCTTAGCGCTTGGGACCTTGGCGACGGACGGTGGCGGGACAAACTGTATGTCGTCCCCCGGACGCAATACCATTAATGCTTAGCGGAGCAAGAGCCCGCGGATAATCGGGGCCCCCATCAGGAGTGCACAGCCCAGGGGGCGTGCGCTTCATCACCTGCCCGCGGCGGCCTGGGACGTCACCCGCGAAGAAAAAACCGGGAAAACCGACAGCGACAGCGACAGGGCAGGGAGCGAGGTCATAATTGCTGTCAGGGAAAAATTTTTAATTACCAAACCCGCTGGGGGTCTTTTCTATGTTTTATGGCAGGGAGGGGGGCCTGTTTATCAAATTGTTATAGTGCAGGGGGGGGGCTTTTACTTTTTGTTATAGTCAGGGGGGGGGGCTTTTATCTATTGTTATATGTGCAGGGCGGGGGGGCTGTTATCTATGTTATATTGCAGGAGGGGGGCTGTTACTATTGTTTATATTGCAGGGAGGGGGGCTTTTATCTATTGTTATATGTGCAGGGGGGGTGTTATCTATTGTTATATGTGCAGGAGGGATGCTTTTTTATCTACTGTTATATGTCAGGGAGGGAGGCTATTATCTATTGTTTTATGTGCGGGGAGGGATGCTATTATCTACGTTAGTGCAGGGGAGGGGGCTGTTATCTATTGTTTTTTAATGTGCAGGGGGGGGGGCGTTATCTATTTTTATGTGCAGGGGGGGGGCGTTATCTATTGTTATATGTGCGGGGGAGGGGGGCGTTTCTACTTTTAATTGCAGGGGGGGGGGGCTTTTTATCTACTTTTTTAATGTGCAGGAGGGGGGTTTGTTATCTATTTTATATGTGCAGGGAGGGGGGCTTTTTTGTATTGTTATATTGCAGGGAGGGATGCATTATCTACTGTTATATGTGCAGGGGGGGGGGCCTTTTATCTTTGTTTATGTCGGGGAGGGATCTTTATCACTTTATAGTGCGGGGGGGGGGGGGCCGCTATTTTAATGTGCGGGAGGGGGGCTTTACTACTGTTATATGTGAGGGGGGGGGCCCTTTTAAAATCTATTGTTAATATGGCAGGGGGGGGGGCTTTATCTATTTTTTAAATGTCAGGGGGGGGGCTTTTTTTCTTTTGTTATATGTCAGGAGGGGGCTTTTAATCTATTTGTTATATGGCGGGGAGGGGGGCTATTATTATTGTTAAAAAGTGCAGGGGGGGGGTTTTTTTATCTTTTGTTTATTTGCAGGGGGGGGGTGCTATTATCTATTGTTATATGTCAAGAGGGGCTATTATCTTTTGTTTAATGTCAGGGAGGGGGGCTGTTATCTATTTTTTATATGTGCAGGGGGGGGGGGGTTTTGTTATCTTTTTTTTTTAATGTCAGGAGGGGGGCTTTTTATCATTGTTTATTGCAGGAGGGATGCTATTATCTTTTTGTTAAATGTGCAGGGGGGGGGGGGCTGTTATCAAATTTTAATGTGCAGGGGAGGGGGGCTTTATTTATTTTATATTGGCAGGAGGGGGCTGTTATCTATGTTAATTGCAGGGAGGGGGGCTGTTACTATTGTTTTTTTGGCGGGGAGGGGGGCTGTTTCTATTGTTAATTGCAGGGAGGGGGGCTATTATCTACTTTTATATGTCAGGGAGGGATGCATTACACTTTATATGTGCGGGGGGGGGGGGCCCCTTTTAAACTTTTGTTATATGTGCAGGGGGGATGCTATTATCTACTTTTAAAATGTGCAGGGAGGGGGCTGTTACTTTTGTTTAAAATTGCAGGGAGGGGGGCTGTTATCTATTGTTATATGTGCAGGGAGGGGGCCTATTATAAAGTGTTATATGTGCGGGGAGGGGGGGCATTATCACTGTCAATGTGCAGGGAGGATGTTTTAAATCTACTGTCCATATGTGCAGGGAGGGGGGCTATTATCTATTTTTATATACGTGCAGGGAGGAGCTATAACCTACCTACATATGTGCTGTGGGGCCATAAGCTACCCTAAATATACACGGCTGGGGGGCCTAAAGCTTCTAAAAAACCCCCTCTGGGGACCAAAACCTGCCTATAACCTCTGGGGACCAAAACCCCTGCCTAATCCTGCGGGGGGCCCTAAACCTGGTATATACCTGCTGGGGGACCTAAACCTGGCAAAAACCCCGCTAGGGACCAAAACCCCTGCCTATATACCGCTAGGGGACCTAAAACCTGCCAATATACCTCCAGGGGGGACCTAAACCTGCCTATATGCCTACGGGGGGGATCCATAACTTGCCTAATACCTGCTGGGGACCTAAACCTGCCTATATACCTGCTGGGGGACCTAAACCTTCTAAAAATAACCTTGCTAGGGAACCTAAACCTGCTATAACCTGCTAGGGGAACCTAAAACCTGCCTATATACCTGTGGGGGGGGGACTAACGGGCCTAATATACCTCTGGGGGACCTAAAACCTGCCTATATCCCTCTGGGGGACTAAACCTGCCTATATACCTACTGGGGATCCATAACTGCCTATATACCTATGGGGGATCCATAACCGCCTATATCCCTGGCTGGGGGACCATATAAACACACACCTACCAAACTGGATATATAAAAAGTAATAACCAACCTACTAGAGGAAACTAAAAAAAACTTACTGGGGACCTTTTTTTTACCTTACTGGGGGACACAAAAATTTACTGCGTTGTGAAGTCGCTAACGGTCGTTAAGCCATTTGTTAAGGACATAAAAACTCAAGTCAGTTGATAAATTACAACAAACCTCCGGGGAAACGTCCATCGGTTGTTAAGCCAGTTGTTAAGGCCTCAAGTCGATTGCTAAGGTCTTAACAATCGACTCCGGGGACTACCGGTGTCAGTGTTGATGTTGGCGGACCTAGAGTGGATATAGGCAGTGCCAGTACTGTTAATACATCAACTGATATAATAAATTGGCTGAGTGTAGAAATAGTCCAAGCCAAGTTAAATAAACTGAATGTGAACAAGCCTTCAGGCCCAGATGACTTACACCCAAGAGTTCTTAAAGAGCTCAGCTCAGTTGTTTCTGTGCCCCTGTACATGATAGTTAGAGATTCTCTGGTGACTGGTATAGTGCCGGGAGATTGGTGCAAGGCAAATGTGGTTCCCATCTTTAAAAAGGACTATAGATCTTGCCCAGATAATTATAGACCAGTAAGTTTAACATCCATGGTGGGAAAACTGTTTGAGAGGCTCATAAGGGACTATATACAGAAATATGTGGCTGAATATAACATTATAAGTGATTGCCAGCATGGTTTTACTAAGGACAGAAGTTGTCAGACCAACCTGATCTGTTTTTATGAAGAGATAAGTAGAAGTCGGATAGTGGGGCGGCTGTGTATTGTCCCTCATAAGCGCCTATTGGATATATTAAAGTCTATAGTATTAGAAATAAAACAGTGTAAACTGGCTATCGGATCGTACACAAAGAGTGGTTACAAATGATATACATTGTATAGTGGTGTTGTCATATATCAATACAATCAGACTTATCGTATTTCATTTGCTTTATGTAAAAAACAATTTATCTTCACATCATCTCGACGCCATTAGATATGTGCTGATGCAAACATTCATGATGAGTATACACTTTGTTTTTAGTTTCATTACTGGGATACAATCCCTATAGCAGTATTTTTAGACACATATAATTTCCATGCATAAGGGACTGTCATTGTCCAGTTAGATGCACAGTTCAACATTCATAAATATACAGATTAAAGGCAGATATAATACTCATCGTTGTGGTGCCGTTAAGCCTGCAACGTTTCGGTGGATTTATCCGCAATGGACTCCTTTGTCAAGGTAATCACTCATCATAGTACTCCTCTTCCTTTTATACGTCATTCGTTCTTTGGATCTCATATATTTACATAATCAGATTTACAATTTTTTTAATCATTTCTGCTATACTAATAACTTTAAAAACTATCACTATTCTCTATTCTAAATAGCTCTACTTTACTTTTCTTAACCTTAGAGATACTAGATCTAACGCTTTCGGGCTCCATTACTTTTTAAGTGGATGAGTCTTGTACATCGGCTTTCCTCAGTGAGACATGTCGGTTGTCAGGCATTCAGGATAGGTGATTCAGCACACTTCGGCGTTGTAATAATCGCTTTGCGATAGTAGTTTGGTATGCCCGCCTCCTTTTTAACATAGCACATCTGAGTGTCACTAACATTGTGTCTCATGTTCATTAAAAATGTTTCGCCACTGATGTCTCACCATATTTTTTCTTTTCAATATCTTCAATTTTTTCCAGAGATGTTCCTACAGATTTTTCCATTTTAGATTTGAGTAATCTAATCTGGAGAGCGAGATGTTCATTTAATTCACCGCGCTCTACGTATTGTCATTTCTCGTTGTTTGGCCCACCTTATATTGATCCACACAGACACTTCAACATGTATACACATTTTGTGTAGTTACATTGTGAGGTTATCACTAATTTAGGTATATCAAAACCCTTTGTCGAATGTGTAATTTTTCCCCTTTGATTATGCTTGTACAGTTTTGACACGACAGGCACGAAAAGGTGCCCTTTTTCTGAGTTCTCAAGATTCCTTGTCTAGTGTGTCGTATTTCTATATATGATAGCATTGCTCATGACTAGTGTTGAGCGATTATTATCGACAAAGTTGAAATTGGCACGGTTTTCATGTTGATCAGATTTTTTAGATCACGCGATAATTTAGGTTAAAATTCTGTGCATCATCTATTAATATCGCGCCATTTTCGGCGCTTCCTGTCATTTTTGGCGTGCCAGCAAATCAGCTACAGAATGAGCCAGGGGTGAGGCTGTGTGTGCGACGTCATGAGGGTTGTGTATGGTTGCGATTGGCTGGAAAAATCACATGACCTCGTTTTACATAGAAACAGCACCTTCCTGTTCTTGATCAGTGTGTGTCAAGTATCTCAAAGGAGTAGGACGTTGCGGCTCAGCGATATTATTTTATTTGTTCACAGGGACAGCTATACATTTAGCTGTGAATTTAGAACTTAGGTAGATCAGAAGATTTGCAGATTTTAGGTAGTTAGGCTGAGAATTTTAATGACAGCTTCTACCGCGGATAAAGTCACGGGGGGGAGCGGAGGAGGGGCCCGCGGGGCAAACATAGACAAGCTTTTAAAGGATATGGTATTGTGCACCCAGACTTATGTAGACATTGCATTGCATAAGCTTTATTATTTAAGTTTCTGTTTGAAATATTACTTTGGTGTTGGGCAGCCTGAACTTATCTTAGGATACAGATCTGTTCTGTAACTGCAGGTCTATTTGTTAGGTGCAAAACTCCATTTTTTTTTATCCGTATAACATTTCAGAAGGTTGTTTTTGTTTACTTTTGGTCAGTCAAGCTTTGTTGATTGAGGTTACCTTTGGCACTTTAATTTGAAGACAGTAAATTTTGTATGTCACCACAGGTGTATTGATAGGTGCCAAAATTGACTCGTTTTTTTTCCGTTTTTTACATTTCCAGATAGGTGTTTTTTTCTAACTTTTGGGTCATTTCAATGCTTTGTTGTGTACGAGGTTACCTTTGCAGTTCAGTTAAATTGAATCAGAATTTTTGTCACTTCACCACAGGTGTATTGATAGGTGCCAAAAATACCTTTTTATTATCCGTTATACATTTTCAGATACGATTTTGTTGTTCACTATTGGCGCAGGCCAGCTTTGTTCATTGAGCCACGCTCCTTGCAGTTAATTTGATCAAGAATTTTGTAGTCACCACCAGGTGTATTGATAGGTGCCTAAAGAAAATACCTTTTATATCGGTTATACATTTCAGATACGTTTTTTTTTCACTTTGGGCAGCGCCTAGCTGTTGTTAATGGAGGCCACCTTGCAGTTAAATTTGAATCCAGACAAACTTTGTAGTCAACGCTCACAAGGTGTATTGATAAGGTTGCCAGAAAAAATACCTCTTTTGATTATCCGCCTTATACATTTGCAAATACGTGTTTTTTTTCACTTTTTGGTCAGTCGCAGCTAATATGTCCGTGTCATAGAGGTACCTTGCAGTTATATTGTGAATTCCGCCAGATTTTTGTAGTCACCACAGGTGTATTGATATGTGCCAAAAATACCTCTTATTATTATCCGTTATGTACATTTCTCCGATACGTGTTTTTTCAACTTTTTTTGTTGGTCAGTCAAGCTTTAGTTGATAGAGGGTACCTTGCACTTTTAACTTTTGAATCCTGGCAATTTTGAAGTCACCCACAGGCTGTATTGATAGGTGCAAAAATCCTTTTATTATCCTTTATACATATTCAGATACGTGGTTTTTTTATCATTTTGGTCTAGTCAAAGCTATTGTTGAGTTAGAGGTACCTTGCACTTAAATTTGAATCCAGCATTTTTGTAGTCCCCACAGGTGTATTGATAGGTGCCAAAAATAGACCTTGTTATTATCCGTATACATTTTGGTCGCTCAGATCTCGTGTTTTTTTTCACTATTTGGCGCAGGCGCAGTTTTGTACAAAATGCCACCGTAGCAGTTAAATTTGTATCCAGCAATTTTGTAGTCTTAACCACGGTGTATTGAAGAAGGTGCAAAAATACCTTTTATTATCCGCACATACATTTCAGATAGGTGTTTTTTCCCTTTTGGTCTGTCAGCTTTGGTTGATTGAGGTATCTTGCACTTAAATTTGAATCCAGCAATTTGTGTTTTGATTTGAGGGATTTGCGAATAGCTGTTGGATTTGCCGTCTTTAATAGAGGACTTTCCAATCTTTCCATACCTTCTCAAATTTTTATCTTTTTGAACATGGAAGCGAAATTCAGGTCGGTAAGCTGAGCAAACGAGCCGGGGGTAGGATCATGGAGGGTAGAGGTACGAGAGAAGATGCTCCTTCCAGTGCTGGCGTGACAAACGCAGCCAAGGGATCGTCGGTTTGCAGGACCGTCAGGGCCTGCATCGTGGGTCAGAGCCCTGTGAAACTCAGTGACGAACAGCGTCGCTTTCAATCTGTTTCTTGCAGTGGTTAATGCAAAACATGCATCCAGCAGTTCTTATCTTCCTCGTCCTCCCAGTCATGGCCACAAATGTCGTCATCAGCATCCATTCAGCATCCGTCCAACATGAAGCGAAAGGCAGCCCAAATGTCAATCGTTTTACCACCACTGTAGAAAATCCATTTTCTGAAGGGGACTCTTTGATTATAAAATTGCGGTTGGGGTCAGTGGCATGTTAAAAGATCAATAGGCCAAATGAGGAAGTTTGGTCTGCTCTGACGCCCAGTTACTGATGCCATCAGAGGAGGAAAAGGAAGGCCGGTCAATCGGCACAAAAATCCCGTGGCGGTCGCGCAACGCCTTGCAGTGCCTCTTGTTGTAGCCACGCAGCTCCTGGATGCAGAATGTCAGGAGACGTAAGTCACCTTGTGTTGATGATGATGAAGACATTGCGGTATCCATCGTGGTCTTTCAGCAGAATTGCTTGCGAGCGCTTCATCACTGGACGAGGAGGATGACTATGGTGCGGTAGTGTCAATAGGGTCCGCCTCAATATGGGATTAGAGGAGCGGTCGCAGATAGTCCGCTGATTGATTCGCCAGCCTCGGTCAGCAGAAACCCCGCTTCCTCGCTTTTCGCCGTCAACAAAGGGTCCAGGATCTCTCAAGCCTGGGCCTTCTTTGAGCATGCCTCCTAGATTCTCCCAGCGATTTGTCATTTGCCGCCTTTGCCGTAAAAACGCATAAGTAGTGGCAAGATCTTAGGTTGTTTAACCACCACCAACATTGTCATAGTCACTTGCAGCGAATGCAGAGTTGAAATGATGGCATGTACACTTGGCAAAAAGGCGCAGACCAGGACAGCGGGCTTTCCAACCACTGTCACACCCTCTGTCTCCGCTCCTCCCTCCTCCTCCGCCACCACCCAATGCGTTCTCAGCTGCCCATGTCTCTCAGAGTCAGATCAGGGATCAGCCTCTGCTCAGCCTCCCACCTATCGCACGAGTACACCAGCACCACCAAGACCACATCCTATCCCTTCTCCCACACCAGTTTGACGACTGCACGCCGTATTAGTGGCCAGTCTAGCAGCAGCTACTGTCTCAAGGTTTGGGTGCAGGTAGAACACTTTAACCCAAACATCAAAGCCAAAAAGCCTGAAAGTTGGCATTGCCAGGCTTTTGGCTTGAAAATGTGTGCCTTTCCGGTCTGGTGGTCACAGAGGGTTCCGCACAACGTCATGGGCCCTTTCCTGCCCCAATACCAGATTGCCGAGCAGCATTTCTTTGCCTAGAAAAGCCGTCCCTGCCTGGCCAGCCACGTGTCATCTTAAATTTCAAGCTCGTTGTCTGCATCTGTGTCTGGAAAAAAGTCATATAACCAACCGAAACATGGACTAGTAAGCCACGGCCAAGGCCACTATATCTCTGTGAAGCTCACTGGGTGAGAGGGTGGCGGATGTTATGGGGGTTGACGGTGGCTCTCAGGTCTGCACACGCTCTTCAAAACCCCAGGGATGGTTGCAGGGCTCTTTCCCCACACAAGGTCCTCTGGTGGCATCACGTGACCAGAGAAACCAGGCAATGTTGAAATTAATCTGTCTTTGGTAGGACCATCCTCACAAGGTCAGGAGCTGTGGACGGCTCTCCGCAACGAGACGAGGCGCTGGCTGGGTGACAAGAACCTTGTGCCGGCAAGGTGGTGTGCGATAATGGGCGAAATCTGCTGGCCGCCCTTAAGATCGGTAGGCTGGAGCACATCCCTTGACTGGCACATGTCATGAACCTTGTCGTCCAGAAATTTCTAAAGAGCTACCCGGGTCTGGACTGCCTGCTGAGGAAGGCTCGAGGTCTGAGTTCGCACTTCCGCCGTTCGCACCCTGCTTCATCCCGCCTGGCTGCGTTGCAGCGTCAGCTCGGCCTCCCCGTCAACCGTCTCATTGTTGACGTGGCAACACGCTGAATTTCCACTCTCCACATCAGGGGCGTCGCTAGGCTGTTTTATTCGGGGCTCGGGCCCCGAATAAAACCCCCTGTGCCCCGAACCTCCCGGGCTCCAGGCCATGGGCCGGGAGCACCGACTGGCCCTGCCACCCTTCAGCTGCATGTGCGTCCGCTGGACACACATACATCCGAGGGCTTCTGCGGAGCAGAGAGCGAGCGCTCCCTGCCCCGCAG
This sequence comes from Phyllomedusa bahiana, assembly GCA_025379985.1. NCBI lineage: Eukaryota > Metazoa > Chordata > Amphibia > Anura > Hylidae > Phyllomedusa > Phyllomedusa bahiana. The sequence continues at coordinate 41,587 of JAODAL010024416.1, read as the reverse complement.
ACAGTGTCGGACCATCTCCGAGTCCGACACAGCGGGGCCACTGGGTCCTCATTGCACTGAGGACCCGCCGCGGCCCCGTGCTGCTCAGCTGGCAGCGGGGCGATGTAATGACCTCATCACGCCGCTGCCTGTCCTCGGGCGCACAGCGCGTCACAGGCTGTGCGCCCGAGGAGCTGCCGGAGGAGCGCGGGCTAAGGAGAGAATAATTAATGTTGTTATTTTTATAGCATTTACCTGCCTCGGTACCCCTATATACTGCCTGTGGCCCCCTATACTGCCTGTGGCCCCCTATATACTGCCTGTGGCCCCCTATATACTGCCTGTGGCCCCCTATACTGCCTGTGGTCCCATATACTGCCTGTGGCCCCCTATATACTGCCTGTGGCCCTCTATACTGCCTTTGGCCCCATATACTGCCTGTGGCCCCCTATACTGCCTGTGGCCCCCTATATACTGCCTGTGGCCCCCTATACTGCCTGTGGCCCCATATACTGCCTGTTCCCCCCTATACCTGCCTGTGGCCCCATATACTGCCTGTGGTCCCCTATACTGCCTGTGGCCCCCAATACTGCCTGTGGCCTAATATACCGCCTGTAGCCCCCTATCCTGCCTGTGGTCCCATATACTGCTTGTGGCCCCATATACCTGCTTGTGGTCCCATATACCTGCCTGTGGTCCCATATACTGCCTGTGGCCCCATATACCTGCCTGTGGCCCCATATACCTGCCTGTGGCCCCATATACTGCTTGTGGCCACATATACTGCCTGTGGCCCCATATACCTGCCTGTGGCCCCATATACCTGCATGTGGCCCCATATACCTGCCTGTGGTCCCCTATACTGCCTGTGGTCCCATATACTGCCTGTGGTCCCATATACTGCCTGCGGCCCATATACTGCCTGTGGCCACATATACTGCCTGTGGCCCCATATACTGCCTGTGGCCCCATATACTGCCTGTGGCCCCCTATACTGCCTGTGGCCCCATATACCGGCCTGTGGCCCCATATACTGCCTGTGGCCCCCTATATACTGCCTGTGGCCCCCTATACTGCCTGTGGCCCCCTATATTGCCTGTGGACCCATATACTGCCTATGGCCCCATATACTGCCTGTGGTCCCATATACTGCCTGTGGCCCCCTATACTGCCTGTGGCCCCCTATACTGCCTGTTCCCCCCTATACCTGCCTGTGGCCCCATATACTGCCTGTGGTCCCCTATACTGCCTGTGCCCCCCTATCCTGCCTGTGGCCCCATATACCTGCCTGTGGTCCCATATACTGCCTGCGGCCCCCTATCCTGCCTGTGGCCCCATATACTGCCTGTGGCCCCATATACCTGCCTGTGGTCCCATATACTGCCTGTGGCCCCATATACTGCCTGTGGTCCCCTATACTGCCTGCGGCCCCATATACTGCCTGTGGCCCCCTATCCTGCCTGTGGCCCCATATACTGCCTGTGGCCCCATATACTGCCTGTGGTACCATATACCTGCCTGTGGCCCCATATACTGCCTGTGGTCCCATATACTGCCTGTGGTCCCATATACCTGCCTGCGGCCCCCTATACTGCCTGTGGTCCCATATACTGCCTGTGGCCCCATATACCTGCCTGTGGTCCCATATACTGCCTGTGGCCCCATATACCTGCCTGTGGCCCCATATACTGCCTGTGGCCCCATATACTGCCTGTGGCCCCCAATCCTGCCTGTGGCCCCATATACCTGCCTGTGGCCCCCTATACTGCCTGCATCCCCATATACTGCCTGTGGCCCCCTATACCTGCCTGTGGCCACCTATACTGCCTGTGGCCCCCTATACTGCCTAAGTGACCCTATATTTATATACCTGCCTAATTGAGGGGACCTATACACCTACCTAACTGAGGGGACTTATATACCTATAATTAAGGAGTTGCTGGAAATGTGAGGATTCTAAGATATTTGTGTCCAAATCCGCAGGGACGAGTATTGGCCGGGAGCAATCAGCATGAAGGTGAGAACCGGATGGAGAAGAAAAGGGAAAGTGAACAACGCTGATCAGAAATGATGTCTGCGGTGAGTCACTAAATGTAACTGCAGGGTAATCACTTATATTTCTGCTGAGCATCTACATACAACTAGTATCTACCACTATCTGGTCCCTGTATGGCGGTGGTATATGTAATCAGAGCCTGTGTACAGCTGATGGTCACATGTGGGGGTCGCGTTTGGTCAGGGTCTGGCAGGATTATTTGATCCTTAAGTAGTAATAGTTTTGGGTCTTGGTTTTGTAGGAGTGTTTTTAGTAACAATCATTTGTCCGGTAGATTTGCTCCATGTATCGGTGTATGTTTTGGTGACTGTTATTTAGGGGTATTACACGCTCATACGGAGGGGAGGGGTTTTGAAAAAGTAAATTTGTCATTGGTGATTTTCATTGTGCAGTGACTGCTGAGGCAGGTATATAGATATAGGGTCACTCTATGTGGAATATGCTGAAAATTAGTGACAGGAGCAGAAGGTTTTTCTCTGTAAAAACACATCCGCAGTTCACAAGCGTGAAAAATGTCGTGTGATCCCAGCCCTACTGAGCAAAACTTATCACAAAGGGCCCGAGCCCCGGAGGTTTTAGGACCCTAGCAACGCCCCTGCTCCACATGCTCCAGCGATTGTGGCAGCAGCACAATGCCATTACGCAGTACGAAGTGACACATGGCCTGACAAGCAGCGGTGTGGACCTCGGGGTGTTGAGCCCCCGAGAGTGGGGGGCAGGTGAAAAGAGCTTGCACCATCCTTGCATTTTTGAAGAAGCACAAAAATTTGGTCAGGCGGAAAATGCCCTTGTGGGAATTGAGCATTGTGGTGATCTTAGTTCTGGAAAATGTTGGACCAACCCTGAAAAAAAACAGGTCCCGCCGGACGGAGGAGGAGACGGAAAACAGAGCGGACACGGACCCTTTTTCTCCCTTTGGGTTTCCAAAAGGGCCCCCGAAATTTTTCTCAATTTTATCGGTTTAAATTAGGCAGTTTTTTTGGGGGCCGGGGCTATTTGAAGGGTTTGGAGCATCAGTTTCTCAGGGTGCATTTTCAACAAGTGGGGCCTTTTTTAAAAGCTTTTCCCGGGGGAAGCGGAAAAGGAGGGGGGGAAAGGTTTTACTAGAAACCGATGTTACCGACGTCCCTGCCTTGGAAAAAAAGGTTGGCCCCAAAAATTTGAGGCGGAGGGGGAAAGTTTGAGGAAGATCAGTTTGAAAAAGTCCCCCTGGGAACCAGAGGCTTGGGGAAAAAATCAAGGCTCCTTCTTAAACATAAAGGGGCTTGGAGCCCCAAATTTCCCCCAACATGTTTCCCTTTTTTAAAAGGCCACCCAAAATGAACAACATTTTTCTGGGGGGCCCAACCCCCCTGGACCCCCGGGTAAAAAAACCCAAATTTCACCCATTTTCCCTTTTCCACCCCCCAAAATAGAGAGTAAAAGGGCAGGAAATGGAGCCCTTTTGCTGATTGTTTCAATGGGAATCTGTTCCCGTTCTGCTTCAGTTCCTCAAATGTCACGTGGAAAAAACTTTCAGCGACGTGCCCAGCGAAAGAGTGCCAAGAAACCCGGGTTGCGGCAGCCCCGGGGCAAGGTAGCAAAAAAGAAATTAAGGGGTTTGACCTCTGGCAATCTTTATTTCCCACCTCACCAACGCATGCAATGCGGGGGACAAATCCAACCACAGAACCAGCTAAGTTTCATGGTGCACGACTTTTCTGGTCTCAACCCCGTTTGTTTTTGTAGGTGCCCCCCGGCCCCATTAGACTTCTGGGTATCCAAAAGGGAAAATTAAAGGGCCCCGAGCCCCGCTGCCCCCCATAGGGGGTGTTGTCCTCCCCAGCACCCAAAGGGGTAATCTGAGGGGAAACCTTCAGCACAGCTGGAGGGTGTTAACGGGAAACAAACGTTCCGGTTTCCACAGTTTTTTGGGAAACGTTTGGGACTTTCATAAAAGTTTGAATCAGGAATGGATCCCCTGAGATTGTGGCCCATTGCAGGTCCCCGGATTATTTTGCCGGTCTACTTCAAAATTCCTCTTCAAACAGAAAGGTCTTTTGAAAATTTTTTTTTTTAAAAATGTTTCATTTTTACTGAAATTTTTATTTCGCCCCCCAAACAGTTCATTTTTGGTTTTTTCTGCGGGAGATTGAAAAAAAGACAGAAAGGTTTCATGAAAAACCCAAGAAATTCAATTTTACTCACTTTATCTTTAGAAGTTTTCGCATTGTAAAGGGTTTTTGAGGTATTTTTGCTGTGAGATACACCCTAAAACTTGGCCCTTTGGGAAAACAGAAATGGGGTTCAAAGTGGCTTTTCTCCATAAACAATTTTTAATGGGTGGCTGAAAAGTTTTTTTATAATTTTTTGGGTCAGGGTTGCTGTGAGTTTAAAAGCTTTTATCATGGCCCTTTGGAACAGAAATTGGGCTTTTGAGTGATATTTCTCCCCCCACAAGGGTTTTAAAAAGTGGCTGAGAAGTCATTTTTAAAATTTTTTGGGTCATGCTGTTTTTAAAATTGAAAGGCAAAAATTTACGGGTTTCCTATTTAAAAAAAAATTGTTTCAAACCCGGGAATTTTTGTTTTCACAATTGTAAAAAAGTGGTCAAAGGGTCATTTTTTTGAATTTTTGGGGTTTTTGCCTTTTGACTTGAAAGCTTTTAATACGGGTTTCCTATTTTTTAAAAAAAATGTTTTTTTCTAACAGACATTTGTTCTTCAAAATTTGTAAAAAGGGTGGTTCATGGGTCTTGTTTTGAATTTTTGGGGGCATTTTGCTGAAAAAAGCGTTAAAATACAGGCCCTTTATTGTGAAAATGGGGTTTTTTCAAACCAGAATCTGTTTTAAAATTGTAAAGAGTGGCTAAAAGGGTTTGATGGTGCTGTAAAAAAACAGGAATGGGTTTTAAAGGCATAAAAATTTGGACACATATTGAAAAAATGACTTTTTTTTGGCCAAGGGATCTTTAACATAGCTAGCAATCCCTGTATTGAGAAAACCCCAAATTTTAATTTAACAATTAAAAAAAGAAAAAACAAAGCCCCATGGTGGGTTTCCCTTTTCCTATTTTAAAAATGTGTTTTCTAGAATTAAACTCAAAAAAAACTTGCATGTACAAAAATAGCTGGAAAAAAATTCCCTCAAAAAATGTAAAAGGGGGGTTTCAGGAGACTTGCCCAGATGTAAAATTATTCAAAAGGAAGGAGTATGGGACCATGGAAAGGGGAACAAAGAACAGAGAAAAATTTCCTCCAGCACTTTGAGTAAAATGAAAAAAAAGAATGCCAAGAAAAAGGGCACCTGGGTGGGAACGGGAAACTTTAAACCACCAGTTTTTCCCAAAGGGTGAAGTAAATTGGTCCGCCACTATACGGGGGGGGCATGCCCCTCCCCCAAAGGTCTTGACTGTGTATTGGAAGGCTGGAGGTCTTACCTCACACTTCCCTTCCGCACTCTGGGTTCAGCACGAAATGTTTTTGTTGCCCGCGTCATAAGGGCAAATTTTTTTCCCTGTTTTAAAAGATGACGGACGCCAGGGTGGGTTTCAAACCCCCCCACTGTATTCAGACAATGGCAGCTGAAACCTGGTGGTTTTAAAAGAAAGAAGGGGCGCTTTGCCTGGGCTCTCACCGCACCCCCTGTAAGGGCTGGCCCTGGCAGCGGAAATTCCCTTTTTAACAGTTGGGGTGACGGCAGCAAGGCTCTCCCCCCATTAGGGGCAATCGGGGGAGCTTAAAAATTTTTCCCAAAAAATTGATTTTTAAAAAAAAAGGGGATTTCTGTTTAAGGGTTTAAAAGTGTCAAAAAGGGCCCAGGGGCTTGGGGCACAAATTGCACAATTTGAAAGGGTTTTTAAAATTTTTTTGGGGCTTGGTCAAAATATGGGGTGGGATCATTTATCTGGGGTGTCTGTCCCTAATCACTGAAGAAAGGGTTTGGAGGAAAAAAGAAACCATTGGAAAATTTATTGGCTTTAAAACCTCTCAGAAGCCCGGAGGGCAAAAGTCTTTTCAAAAATAAAGAAGGGGGTTTTTGGGGGGGATTAGTAAATTTTTTTTTTTTTGGGGGGTGGGGGGCGAATTAAAAACTTTTACACATGTAACAAAAAACCTTTAAAAAAAAAAGGGGGAGGGGGGGTGTATTTGTATGTTTTTCAAAACTTGAAAAAAGCAAAAAGGGTTTTTTGTTTAAAAAATATAAAAAAACTTCCCCAAAAAAATTCTGGGAAACAAATGTTGTTACCCAAAAAATATACTAAATGGGCAGGGCACTGTTAAAAAAATTGCATAGTGCCCTTTGTGTTTTGTGGGTCAAAACAGGTTTAAGAGTCATGCTGTGGCCAGGGACAGATAGTCAAAAGTCCCGTGAAAAATAAAAAAGGGGGTTGAAAGACCCCCTTTTTCCAGCCCCTTTTTAAAATTGGGGGCTTGGAAAGGGTTTGGGGGTCATTTCTGTTTGGGTCAGGAAAAGGCATAGTCAATGTCCAGTTCAACCCAAAATGGTTGTTGAAAGACTCCTTTTTCCAAAAATTTTTTTAAAACTGGGGGGTCCCTGAGGTTTGGGGGGTCATGGTGTGGTTCCCGGGAAAAGGGGAAAAGTCTATGTCCAGTGAAAATAAAAAAGGGGGTTAAAAAACTTCCCTTTTTGGCACTTTTTTAAACTGTGGGTCCCGACAGGTTTGGGGCTCATGCTGGGCCCGGACAGGTATAGTCAAAAGTCCAGTAAACTTAAAAAAGGGGGGTTAAAAAACTCCCTTTTCCCAGATTTTTTTAAAACTGTGGGGCAGGGCAGGTTTTTAATTTGGGCATTCTGCGGTAAAAAACAGAAAATAGTCAATGTTTAGTGAAACAAAATGGTTGGGTTTTAAAAACTTTCCCTTTTTTCGGGGACTTAAACTGGGGGTCATGCAGGTTTGGGGTTTATGCGTGGCCCCCCCCGGGGGAAAAGGGTTTGTCAATTTTCCGTTTAAATTTAAAAAAGGTTTGGGTTTTAAAAAAATCCTTTTCCCGACTTTTTTTTAAAACTGGGGGGGCTTGGGTTTGGGGCTCAGGGGTTGCCTGGGGAAGGGTTTGTCAATGTCCAGTGAACTAAAAATGGTGGTTCCCAAAAACACCCTTTTTCCCCAAAATTTTTTTTAATTTTGTGGGTCAAAAGGTTTAATTTGGGAAAACTGCGGTAAAGGGGATAAGTTTTAAAGTCCCGTTTTAAAATAAAATGGTGGTTCAAAGACTCCTTTTTGTGGCACTTTTTAATTTTGGGGGTATTTTAGGTTTGGGGCTCATGGGTGTGGCCCCGGAAAGGCATAGTCAATGTTAGTTTAACTAAAATGGTGGTTGAGGGACCCTATTTCCCGGGAAATTTTTAATTTTTGTGGGTCAGAAAGGTTGGGGCTATTTCTGTGGCCCCCGGACAGGGATAGTCTATGTTTCCGGGTTTAACTTAAAATGGGGGTACAAAAGGTTTCCCCTTTTTTTTTGCACTTTTTAATTGTGGGTCAGACAGGTTTAATGTTCATTCTGTGGTACAGGACAGAAAATTTTGTCAATGTCCAAATTAAATTTTTAAAGGTGGGGGGGGAAAAACTCCCTTTTCCCGGCATTTTTAAATTGGGGGTAAAGCGGTTTGGGGCTAAAGATGCGTTCCGGACAGGGAAAAATTTAATGTCCAAATTAAGTAAAAAGGAAAGGGGTTTAAATTTAAAATTTCCTTCTGGCACTTTTTAAATTTTTTGGGGGGATGTAGGTTTAAGGGGGCATGCTGGGGGTACAAGAAAGGGATAGTGAATGGGTTTTGTGAGTTTTTTTCTGTGGGTTTTTAAACCTAAGTGTTTTTGCCCAAGATGTAGCACGTATCCCTTTGGGGGGTTGGGGGTTTTTAATTCCCGCTTCTCCAGCCCTGGGTTTGGGGGTAAGATTGGAGGTTTTTTGTTGCTCTCCCCTAGACTTTAATGGTCATGGAAAAATTTTAAAATTTTTGGACTATTTTGAAATCGTTTGATAAAATTGGGGATTAAACGGGCTACGGGCCCCATAACGATAGTCAACGTAAACACTATCACTTCATGGGAAATTATGGAAAAAAATGGAAATAATCTTGAAAAAAAATTACTTTAGGTTTGGGTCAAAATATTACCTACAACAACAAGGAACAGCGATGGGTGCCGGGGGAGCCGCCCGTTATGTGGCATACATATGGAAGCCCTTGGTCCCTCACATTGTCCACAGTGATCCGGCCCGGAAAATTTAAAAGTTGGCTGAGTTTTGTGGAAAGATGTGTTCGTCCTCTGGAAAAAGGGACATAGAAGAAAATAGGGGAATTTCCGATTTATATTAAGGCTTTAAATCCTTTTTTACAATTTTTCATTAAATTAAAGGGTCAAGAAAAGGGGTTACCTTCCCAGAAAGTTGTGTAAGGCCCAAAAAAAAACCCTTTAAGGGTTTAAAGGGCAACTTTGTATTTCTAAGAAATCGATCGCAACAATTTTTTTTGGATTTTGATAAACCAAAAAGCCCATTTAGTGATTAAAACGATACCTAAAGGCCCCGTTTTTAGGCAAGGGGCTTTTTTCTCAAAATGAAAACTTTTTAAAAAACTTAAAAGGGGAAATAGTGGGGTAAATTTGTTGAAAGGGGGTCCCCAAAATGGGAAATAGAAAAAATAGCTGATGACGTTGAAAGTATCCCTAGAAAAGAATGTTTAAAAAAATCCAACAAAAATACACAAAATCGAGAGAGAAAATTTAATTTCTTCTCAGTGTATGATGGTCATGCTACACTGATTAAGAAAACAATATTGAAACACTGGCACTTATTACAGAATGATCCTCAATATGGTCACCTATTTAGAGAGTATCCACGATTTGTTTATCGCAAAGGAAAATCTATATCTAATCATATTATAATCAGATATAGGAATACGACACACTAGACAAGGAATCTTGAGAACTCATAAAAAGGGCACCTTTTCGTGCCTGTTGTGTCAAAACTGTACAAGCATAATCAAAGGGGAAAAATTTACACATCCGACAAAGAGTTTTGATATACTAGGGGATACTTCACATGTAATGCACAAAATGTTGTATACATGTTGAAGTGTCCGTGCGGATCAATTTTATGGGGGGCCAAACAACGAGAATGATACGTATAAGAATTAATGAACATCGCTCTCAGATTAGATTACTCAAATCTAAAATGGAAAAATCTGTAGGAACGTCTCCGGAAAAAATTGAAGATATTGAAAAGAAAAAATATGGTGAGACATCAGTGGCGAAACATTTTTATGAACGGAGACACAATGTTAGTGAACTCAGATGGTGCGTGTTAGAAAAGGTGGAGGGCAGTAACCAAACTACTATCGCAAAGCGTTTATTACAACGCGAAGTGTATTGGATCACCTATTTGAATGCCCTGACACCGACAGGTCTCAATGAGGAATGCCGATGGAATGCATTCCTCTAATAAAGTTTGGAGCCAAAAGCGTTAGGTATAGTTTCTTTTAGGATAAGAAAAGTAAAGTAGTTTTTAGATAGAGAATAGTGATAGTTTTAAAGTTTGTAGCAGAATTGTTTAATAAAAATTGTATCTGTTTTGTGAAATATATGCAATCCTTAGAACGTATGACGTATAAAAGGAAGAGGAGGTACTATGTGAGTGATACGCTTGACAAAGGAGGTCCATTGTGGATAAATCCTACGAAACGTTGCGGCCTCGGCACCAACTACGATGAGTATTATATCTGCTCTTTAATCTGTATATTTATGATGTCGAATCTGTGCATCTAATGGACTATGACAGTCTTATGAATGGAAATATATGTTGCATAAAAAATGCTGCTATTAGGGATTGGGATCCAGTAATGAAACTAAAATCAAAGTGTATGCTCATCATGAATGTTTGCATCAGCACATATCTAATGGCGTCGAGATGATGTGAAGATAAATTGTTTTTTACATAAAGCAAATGAAACACGATAAGTCTGATTGCATTGATATATGACCACACAACTATGCAATGTATGCAAGTTATTGAACAGAGGGAAACTGTTTGGTGTTGTGATTTGAAATATATTCTGATACAAAAGTGCCAGAACTTGTTTATTGAAAGGACTGGTTACAAATTATTACTACTCTGAATGGTGCTCGGTTATAAGTGGTTGTACCCCAAGGCTCAGTGCTGGGTCCTCTTTTATTCAATGTATTCATTAATGATGTAGTGGAGGGGATTAATGACACTGTTTGTATTTTTGCAGATGATACCAAGCTATGTAGTATAGTGCAATCTATGGAAGATGTCCATAAATTGCAAGCAGACCGAGTGTTTGGGCATCCATCTGGCAAATGAGGTTCATTTTGGATAAATGTAAAGTTCTGCATCTGAGTACTAACAATCTGTATGCACCATATGTGGTGAAAAACTGTGAGAATCACTTGTTGGGAAGGATCTGGGTATTCTTGTAGATAATAGATTACAGAACAGCATGCAACGTCAATCAGCAGCCTCTAAGGCCAGCAGGGTATTGGAGAGAGGTATTGACTCGCGGGACAGGGATGTAATATTACTGCTATATAAGGCAGTGGTGTGGCTTCACTTGGAATATGCTGTTCATTTCTGGGCTCTGGTTTATAGAAAGGATGTAATGGAGCTAGAAAAAGTGCAAAGACGAGCAACCAAACTAATATGGTGAATAGAGCATCTAACTTATTCAGTCTCGAGGAAAAAACGGCTATGTATATGAAAAATGGCTAATGTGTATGATTGACCATACACATTGAAAATTCTTTTCAGGCTGGTTTTGCACATTGCGTTACTGCATGCATTTTTCAATTGCTTCAAAAATGCATGTAGAAACAAATGCATTAAAAAAATATAAAACACACCAAAACGTGCGATTTTCAGAAACAATTTTTTTTTAATGAAAGTGGTTTTGCAATTAATTAATTATTTTGAACACTGGTGAAATATGGGTCAATTTACCAAATCCAATTTTTTTGTCTCATTTGTTTTTTCCTCTTGGTCTTCCTTTTTTTTTTTTTTTTTATGTCTACATAGTCGTATGAGGGCTTGTTTTGTTGTGAGATGAACTTTTTAATATGACTGTACCATATAAAGTACAGGAGAAACCCCAAAATTTTTATGTGGGGTAGGATGTTTAAAAAAATGTAATTACGCCATTTTGCAGGCGTTTCGTTTTACGGAATTCAATGTTGGTTGACATGTTACCTGATGATCAACTGAAAAAAAGGACATAAAATGTAACACATTTCTTCTACATAAAAAATCTAAGGGCCACATGGAAGAAAAGTGTCTAGGTCTAAGACTTTCTTTGCTGTACATAACAACCAATTAAAGTCCTCCTTTTATTTTATTTAGTGCTCTGAAAAAATGAAAGACACCTAGACAGTTTTCATACATGACCTCCTAAATCTTTATTATGAACATATTGAAACTCCAAACACCGCTGTATAAAACCACCCATAGGTGGTCACAAGAAAATGCTGAAGTGTTCTGGGCTAATTTGCAGTTTCTTTTTTCACTAAACAATTCTGATTATGCCAAAAATGTAGGGTTTTCTTTATATTTTTGAACTTTAAAAAAAATAAAACATTCTCTAATTTTTTCATTTGCGCTGCAGTGTGATTTTCTGTGACTTTTTAGTATTTTTCATCTATGAACCTGAGTGAACGCTAATTTATTGCCTGCTGAGGTATAGTTTTCATTTTTACCATTTTGGGATACATATGACTTTTTGATCACTGTTGATTCTAATTTTTGGGGACGTAAGATAATCACAAAACTGAAATTTTGGTGTTGGGAATGTTTTTTCTTCTACTGTGTTCATCCTATGGGATACATTATGTTATATTTTAATAGATCAGACATTTATATGGCAATATCAATGTGTGGCTTTATTTTTGTAAAATGGCAAAAGGAGAGTGTGTAGAACTTTTAATATTTATATTTTTTATTCTTAAAACCTTTTTTTTTTTTTTATTTTACTTGCACTTGTCTTCCCTTTAGGGTACTTCACCATTAGGAGATACAGTCACTTGTACACCGCTCTCTGTTATAAACATAATGCAAAATAATGTAGAAAGATGGTGCCCCTATTACATCCTGCCTTTGGCACTGACATGGCAGCTATGGAAGCTTTCATTAGGCTTCTGGCTGCCATGGCACCTACTCAGGAAGTTGAGGGAAGGAACGCTGCTCATTCATTTAGACGCTGCAGCTTTGATTGCTGCAGCATCTAAAGGTTTAAGCAACAGGAACTGTCTCTGATAATGACTGGTGTCAGTTGTAATTAAAATGTAGGTACCAAGAATGTAAATACAAAACTCGGGGTTTGGTTTGGCAAACAACCGTAACCCTACATACAAGCCTGATAACTAGTGCAGATATTTCTCTTGTAAAAAAGAATTTATCATTTGAACACCGCGTTTTGTGTTCTCAAGACAAACACTTCGTCAGATTTCTGAAGTATTTAAAGGGTTAAACAGCAGCATTTCTGAGCCCTGCTGATAGTGGCAGGTGTCAGTTGTAATTAACATACTTGTTTACTGACAATAGATTATACCCATAGATCCACTGTTCTGGTACATTGTCCGGCTTTGTAGTGGGATCGCACCCTGATTCTGTTCCCCCTACACAGTCAGCAGGTGTTGGCTGCTAATTGCAGCTGTCCCCTGCCGGCAACAGCATGGTATGGATCTGGCTCCATTCTGAGTGGTTTGACCCTTTAGACGCCACAGCGAACATGGCCTCGGCATCTATATAAATGAGTAACAGTGCTGCAAAGTGTTCCTCACTGTGGTTTGGACCTCCGTGGCGAGATTGTGTGGTCCCGATAGGTTAAAATGGCAGCAGGAAGATATTGGTTGCAGAAAATGGCGCCATGGCAAAAAATTCAAAAATAGAAAATGTTTTTTTATGGTACCAAAACATAACGAAAACCTTACATTTTTTATATTGTTGGATTCGTATCAACCTTTAGAATACAAATAACAAATCATTTAGACCAATTATTGAACTCATTGAAAACAAAACCCCCGCAAACATGGAGCAAGTACGCTTTTTTTACATTTTGCCCCACTTAGAATTTTTTTTTTTGCTGTTTCTCAGTATATTCTATAGTACGATGAATGACACCTTTAGAATGTACATCTTTTCATGTAGAATAAAAACCCTCATATGTCTATGTAGATGGAAAAATAAAAAAGTTATGGCCCTGGGAAGAAGAAAACAAATGTGACAAGAAAAATAGGCTGCGTCAGGAAAGGGTTAAAAAGATGCAGTGGTAAAACACAACAAAGATTCAATGTGTGAACCCATCCTTAGATCCCACGTTTTTTTTCCCCTCAGCAGGTCTTTGCATTACAGCAGCATATTCATGAAAAACTGCCGTCAGGGCAAACAAGCATTGCTACCAGAGGTTTGTAACAGGGTGGAATTTAGTATGAATCAGGCTTATTCAATTGCTTCTCTGCCTATGACTATTGGTGTAATTGAACTTGCACAGATGAGCTTCATTCTGAGCCACACAGGTAATTGGAGACTATATTCAGGTTCATTGCAATTTCCTTTTCTTTTTTTGTATTTTTCAGGCATTGTTAAAAGCATTGGGAACATTGTGAAAAATAAGGCAAGATGTCAGCAAGAGATCAGCAGATCTACTGACAATTAGCTGGCAAATTCCCATGAAACTCATTGTTGGTTTTCAAGGTTTTGTTTTCAAGAGACCCTTAGAGTCTCTCATTTTTAAAGCAGTTTGTGATGTAAATGGTGCTGCTACAATGACGCTATTTGCCATGTTAGTGGTACAATTTTGAGACTTTTCTCTGTTGCCATGTTTGGTAAAAAAAAGTCAGCTCGTTCTCCAAATGATAAAGGATAAAGATTCCACAGCACTCGTTTGGATTTATGCTCATTAATTCTGAAAATTCTTTATAGGTGAAAATATATACATTTACAAAATATAGTTACAGAGGCCTTATTTCCATACAAAAATTATTAATCATATATTTGACATATGGCTGAAGGAACGTGGTGACCATATAGGAACATTTCGGCCGTTACACGGCCTTTCTCAGCCGGATCACCATGTAGAGCAATGTCTGAGAATAGGGATGTATGGGGAATATAAGACGTTTGTAGAAAAGAGGCCAAATTTTCGCAGTGGGACCGCAGGATGGATAAATCTTGAGAGATGTGGATAGCAGGAATAGGCGCTAGCAGCGGCTATTCCTGCTATCCACATCTCTCAAGATTTATCCATCCTGCGGTCCCACTGCGAAAATTTGGCCTCTTTTCTACAAACATCTTATACTCCATACATCCATATTCTCAGACATTGCTCTACATGGTGATCCGGCTGAGAAAGGCTGTGTAACGGCCGAACGTTCCTATATGGTCACCACGTTCCTTCAGCCATATGTCAAATATTATGTTAATATTTTTTGATGGAAATAAGGCCTCTGTAACTATATTTTTGTAAATGTATATATTTTCCCCTATAAAGAATTTTCAGAATTAATGAGCATAAATCCAAACGAGTGCTGTGGAATCTTTATCCTTTATGATTATTGAGTTGAAAGTACTCTTTCCACTTAGCACCCCCATCCATATTATTCAAGTGCACGTCATTCTTTTCTAAATCGTTCTCCAAATGAGACATTTGTATAAGCTACATTTGTTATGTAGAACAGATGGAAATGGCTCAAACACTGGGGCTAATGCATTTCACACAGGTAAAACAAAGCCCTATGTATTAATAGGGTGTTCTCATTATGTGCTTTCACAAAATCTGCTCTTCACAGGCAACTTCAGGCTCACACTTCCTGGTTTGGCTGTGGGTGGCTCCACAGTAGGGATTGACATATAAACTTTGCTGATCCTAACCGATCCTGTTACAGTGACATGAGTGCAGGAGGTTCGTAAACTCTAGTGCACAAGGCTACAGAGCTCTAAAGAGTTAAAGCTTGTCAGTAACATAGTTAAACAAGCTCCTGTACTGAAGAGAACACTCAGAAAGGAGTGATATCACCATGGTCAGACATGGCAGCTGCAGCAATGAGAGCAGAAAGAGGTAGTCGGCAACCTAGGAAAGGTTGTATAACCAAGTAGGAGATAAAATCTCCTCTATCTCTGAAACAAAGCAAACTCGGAACAGCAATGCTTTTGGTAATAATCTGTATTTACATGTTTAAACCTAATCATTGTGGTGAGAAAACCTGTCAGTAAATTTTGCTAAATCAAGCTCACTAACTCCTTTACTTAGACTAGTGTATAAAATGTCAGTCTTACTAAATGTGCACCTTTGTATCTACCTTAAAGAATGCTGTGAAAAAAAATATGATCTTTTCAGATGCCCAGATTGACTATTTCTTGCAACTGATAGTTTAATGGGAACCTGTCACATAGGTTATGGCCCCCTTGCTGCGGACAGCACAAGCTAGTGACAGACACGCTGTGTCCCTTATTCTGTAAGATGCAGCAATTTTAGAGCATTTACCCCTCAAATCTTATTCATAAGTAGGTGTTAGCCCCACCCACCAAAGGCTAGCCCCTCCCACCTGAAAGTTATTCACATGTTTCTACTATTCAAAGTTATAGGTTTATCAGTTGAGGTGGGCGGGGCTAGCCTCAGGAGAGCGGGGTTTGAAAAAAATGATTCTTTGAATGACTCTTTTCTGGCTGAAAACTGCAGATTTGAACATTAAATACTCAAAAACGACAGCATCTTACAGAATAAGGGACACAGTGCTGGAAACAGCAGGTCTGTCACTACCTTGTTCTTTCCTCAGAAAAGGGGGCAAAAACTATGTGACAGGTTCTCTTTAAACAGAATGGAACAAAAGAAAAGTTTGTGAATTACTATTGAATTTATATACGTGGCAAATTTATCCAACACCCAAATTGCCGAGGTAACAACCGTACATGCACTTAAAGGGGTTGTCAGCTTATTTTTTGTTGTTTTATTAGGATACTGCGCCATTTTCACCCTTTGCTGGTCTTCTATTATCTTCTTCCAAATGCAGTAAGCGGTACAAATGGGGATGTCAGTCAATGGTACACGACCATCCAATCAATCAGTAACTGAACAATGACCTCAGAGAGTGAGGACGGTACACCGCTGGATCCAAGGTGAGAGGAGTATGATTTTAAAATTTTAATAGGGCAGCAATATCTTAATAAATAACATAAAAATAACCAGACAACCCCTTTAATAGTCTCAACACATGTATAGCTTGCATCAAATTTTTCTTGTGGTTTGCATTGTACGTTTTTGTAACCCATTTACCTTTTAAAAATTGTTTTCATTGAATTAATTCTACGTTTAAACTGTGTAATGCTGTATTTGCTGTGTGCTACAGATAATGGGATCTGTGTTGTCTTGAAGAATTTCTGTACTTTGAAATCTGTCAAATATTATACCAGTGCATGTTATCTCTCTTATTGAAGAGTAATAAACACTTCGCTCTAATAAAAACTAAAGAGGTCTTGTTCCTGGTTGATTTGTGATTGCCCATGTCTATGCAATATTATAGGAAGTTTTTTGTTTGACATTGTATTTATACACTAAGCTTGATTCTTGATTCTAGTGCTGTGTAAATGCAATAGGTTTGATTCTGGTGCAATAACTATTCATGTATCATTATGTTTATTTTAACCTGGGTTCTAGCACTATTTTAAGAACTGTGCTTTGGTCTAGTGTGAATTCTGTGTACTGAATTTGGTTCTTGCACAAAACTTTGCTTTTGAGATTCATTGTGGTTCTGTATTAAATATTGTATTGTTGGGTAAAGCTGTTATATCAGCTAGAGGTGGCTATTTTCAAATGAAAGAAAAGAAGAAATAAACAAGATAAAAAGATTTACTTTATTTCAATAAATTAAATTTAGACTTTTTTACATCAGAAACATTTCACTGGAAAGATTGAGTTTTTCTTAAACTTTTGATCAGAAATATACATAGTGTGTCACTCCAGTTAAACATTCTAACTATGGAGGCATACAAGTTTGAAAGGATATAGGACATATGTCAAATTCAAGGCCTGGAGACCAAATTTAGCCCACCACAACATCTTATGTGGCCAGAGCCAGGATAAAAACATGATCTGGGCTCAGATGGATCAACATTCCATGTTCCTCAGCACTTGGGAGAGGCAGTGGCATGAGCACAAGTACTGGGTGCCTTCTTAGATTTGGAACTCTGGCACACATCTCCACACCGCTCTGTATAACAACTTCCAGGTAGCACAGCCATGATTGCCCTACACAGGCCCTCCAACGACCCTTTAAGGGCAACCATAATACTGATGTAGCACTTGATATAAATTAGTGTGACATCTATAATATAGGATGTTAATGTTACATAAGTTCACATTAACCTCTTGATGACATCTTCCTTACGTTTAGAGTAAATGTGCATTGCGAATCATGGCAAAGGAGCTAAGTCTACTCGATATATGTCCAGTACCAGCTGTATTGTACTATAGTGGATTTGTTTGGGATACCTACAAATCTGATGTTAAACTCCTCAGATAATACATACTGTATTTGAAATATGATTGTTTTATTTGATTATAAGAACAGAAATTATTTTCTGCAGTGAGATACTCCTCAGAAACCAGGCAATGTATATTGTCAACTAAGTAGGGAACTTCTTGTTAACAATGTACTTCCCATCTTTGTACCCTAAAGTTAGACTGTACTATCGCTTCAATTTGTACTAGGCTGTAACATACGGTAGCACCCATAAAAATGTATGGGATGTTACTGTACAACTGAATACCTTCATAAAGAGGCATAAGAATTTTTTTTTTAACTGTCATATTATGTCATATTATGCTTTTGCCCCTGTGGTCAAAATGAAAAAAAAAAATTAGGTTGGAAAAAAGGGGAGTCAGTGGTAAAAAATACCCATTTTTGATGATGTCACTGCATTGAGCTGCCTGGGCTGAGATGCTGACCTCTTGAACATGCATCTGGTCTGTGCTGTTCTCTCATAGGCTGCAGGCCTAAACAAGTCTATAGTGTAAGAGGAGATAGCACATATAAGAGGAAGCTCCAGGAAGAACTCACGGGGATAGGGTTAAGTAACTATATATATATTTTTTCTGTAGAGTGAAGAGAGAGGTATTACAGGAAAGGGGGCACACAGGGACATTAATACAATAATAGAGATAAAGAGGAACAAATAAAGAGAAAGGGGCACTATTCGAGAGAAGGGACACTATGGGCGACATGCATGAATGGGATTTGCGCCTGATTTCTGGCGTATCCTGCGCCTCACCGGCCCGAATCCCCTGTCGGATGCAGGGTGCGGTTAGGCGCAGTTCCCCCACTTTCGGGGGCGCCTAACATGAAGGGGGGTGTAATGGGTGCGGTGTGGGTGTTCAGGGCGGGAGCGGGGCGTTCGAAAAATCCCAGGCATGTATGATGGGGTGGGAACGTGCGGCGCATTGCAGCACTCCCCCTCCCCGAAAGGCGACCTAGTTGATTCGGTCTAAATGATCCGGCGGAGGCGAAGTGAAGCGAGAAGTAACATGAAGGAAACTATGAAGCACAACAGAATTGGCTCTCAGCGCCGTGCGGCTGGAATGATTCCCAAAAAAAATTTTTTCAAAAAATTTTTTTTTATTTCTTTATTTTCATTACCCAAATGCTCCTTTCTGTTTGGCAGGGTTGCCAAGCCCCGCTGCTAAACCCAAATCAGCTCTTTTCCTCCTTTTTACTGTTTTTGACGTCCCCCTTTAAATTTGCTTGGTCAATAATTCTCCTAGCTTTTAAGGGCTCCATGTCGTCCATTTGATTGGGGGTTTTTGCGACCAATGAGAAGGCTTACGATTTTGAATTACTGAAATTTTCCCGGAATTCTCTATATCCCAATTCCTGATGTGCGCGGTGACAGCACAAAGCTTTGTTAGGGATTGATTGATTTATGTTTATAAAAGGTTTCACTCTTTTTCAGAAATATTTTACCTAAAAAAAATGATTTTTTTTTTAAACTTTCCCAGCCGCACGGCGATTTCATTGCCCCCTTTGGCCATAGATACAATGGGAAAAGCTCTGCTCTGATTGGCCCAGATAGCCCAAACCCCATTAGTTCACCAATCAGCTCTTTTCTGCTTTTTACTGTATTTTGAACTGGTCCAGCCCTTTAATTTGATTGGTCCATATTTCTCCATAGGTTATAATGGGTCCCTTCGTCCTTTCTAAATTTTTGGTTTCTGCCCCCAAAGAAAGAGCAAAAAATTTGAATTACTGTTTTTTCCCGGATTTTTGAATATCCCAAATTTCCCATGTTGCGCCGGGCCGGCGACAAAAACGTTGTTTGTGATTTTTTTCTGTTTTTTAAGAAGTTTCCTCTTTTCAGGAATGTTTTACACTTAAAAAAAGATTTATTACTAATAAATCACGCTCATGGCGCTGAGATTTCAGTGCCCCATCTCTCCCTGCTACAATGGGAGAAAGTAGCTCGCGCTCTGATTTGGCGGGATAGCCAAGCCCCCCCTGTTCAACCCCAAACAGCTCTTTTCTGCCTTTTTACTGTATTTTTAAAATGTCCCGCTTTGATTTTGTTTGGGCAATATTCTCCATGGTTTAATGGGTCCCTTCCTCCTATTTTGATTGGCAGGGTTGCCAAGCCCGGCTAGCCCAAACCCTCGCTTTTTCTCATTTTTTACTTTATTTTTAACTGTCCCCCTTTGATTTTTTATTGGGCAATATTTCTCCTAGGTTTTAATGGTTTACTTTGCTCCTATTTGATTGGCTGGTTTTTGCCGACCAATGAGAATGCTTACAGAATTTAATTACTGTATTTTCCCCGGGAAATTTCCAATATCCAAAATTTCCCAATGTTGCGCCCTTTTGATTTTATTTTGTATTTTTTTAGTGTTTGAGCTCTTTTTCAGGAATGTTTTAAACCCAAAAAAGGTGATTGATTCATAACCCATGCCGCCGGGCTGTTTTAAAGATTTTCGCTTCTCGAATCGGAAAAACATGTTCGGCGCAGTCCCCGCACTGCCCCCTAAGTCTGCCTGCGCCCCACCAGGCAAGGGGCGGGGAACTTTTCCCACATGTATGAGGACCTCCCGGACGGCGAATCTTGGCGGGTGCACCTCGGCGCCGACATCCATGAGGCGCAAATCTCGCCGGAACACTGGGGAAAAGTGCGTCCAAAATGGCAAAAAATTATAATGTTCCCTTTGAGGAAAGGGAGTGCTGTGGGATCTATGAAAGAAAAAGAGGATTTTTCAAAAAAAAGGGTAGGTAGGCTTATTACTGAAAAAGGTGGGTTTTTTATAAAAAAAAGGGGGGCCCTATAACTAAGTGGGGGGCCAAAAAAGAGGGACTGTTTTGAGAAGGGGCACAGTGTGGACATTATTAATAAGCTGGGAACTTTACGATTGAGTGTGAGACAGAGGCAAAATTATTGCTTAGTGGGGTCAAAGAAGGCATTATTAGTGACCAAAGGAATAAAAGGGGCATTATTACTGTGTAGAAATCAAACAGTAGTAAAGTTTCAATATGGACATCTGGGACATAATACCATAGGGGGCACTTTTAATATCTGGTGCACTATGAACTGGGGGTTTGTGTAGTAGTGGCAAAGAGATGAGTTGTAGCTGGAAAATGGAAAGTGAACAACTCCAATCAAAAAGACATCGTCTGTGAATCCCTGGATGTCATTATTTATTTTACCACTGTGTTGGATCAGTACTTATTATCTGGTTTAATCTGGGGCATGTGATGGCAACTTAAACTGATATCAGTCCATTATATGGTTACTGTGATTAGATGTTTCTGTTGTTCACTTTTCTTTTCTTTTTAGTATTGATTGAGTGGTTTATTTGTTTATTTTAGAGAATGGTGGGGTGTGTGTATAAGAAATAAAATTTTTTGTATAAGGGTATGTTCACACGACATAATTGCAGGGCATATGCAACATGCCAGAAATGCACCTCGCAATTACGGTAATTCATAGCTCTCATAGAACTATGACTAGTCAGTCTTCCTGAGCGTATTGAAACACTGAGGTGAATAGAAGTGACATATCACTTCTTCCTGGCTTCTTTGCACCATGTGTGAATGATAGAAGTCAATGGGGCCGCCCATCCCATGCTTTAGAAGCACACGCTGGCCAGCACATATTTCTACAGCACCCGCCATATTGCGGCGATACGCTGTGTGAATATATCCTAAGGGCTGGTGGGGCCTTTATGCCAAGGTTACCTTACAATTGGTGGATGGGTTTTCTCAGTTTTGAAATCCTTCATATATTCACTGTTTAACTGCCTATGCGGAGTGCTGCTGATGTTTTTGTGTCTGCATTGCTTACGGCCACATCAGTGTGACCTGCACCATTTTGTTTAGAATTGTTTTGGAAGTGCTGATCATGTTTTTTAAGGGTGAAATTTAGTTTTAGTCTACCTCCGCATTTACTCATTGGTGCTCGGCTTCACAGTAAAATGTGATCCACATTTTGGCGATTCGATTCAGGTCACCAATTAGCATCCTGCCAGACAGACTGGCAAAAGAAAGTCTATATTTATCTTAGATGTGGGCAGGACTTCTATTGGATACCTGCATTACCTGAAATCAAGCACCATCCATGGGAATATTTGGAAAGCTACATCTGTTGTGTTATCGGTGTACTACTGTTTACTCATAGCAAAATCCACTCCAATTACCTGTTGCATACTGGTTGCAAAATGCAGCACAAATGTGTGTGGTTCCCTTTGCTACAAGGCAAGAATAAGGACAACAGAAGATACAGACAGGCATATTATGAAGAAAAATCCACCACAACTGGAATGAGCTCTGTGTCCTATTAGGCAGGAATAGGCACCACAGAGAAGGATTTATCTGCCAGTGCTATCTGTATACTGCTGTGTATCACTAGCAAAATTAATAAATTAAATAATAAACATTTTCACCATTTTCACCATTTATCGTTATTAAAAATTCTGCACCATTTTTGTTTTAGCTGTTGCCTTAGTGATCCATAGTGTACAGCTCTTCTCCAGGAGATATGACCAGTGACAAGGACAAGAGCTTCCCTTTCCCAAGTGTGCCTGGCTGCCATGCTTTTATTCCTCACCCCAGGATTTGCTCAGTGACTTATTCTCCTCCCTCCTGAGGACAACACACAAAAGAAAACTGTGAGATGTGAAGTGTTTGATGTGACTTCTTCCCCTACACCAGGACCACACTTACATTAAAGGGGTTGTCTCATTACATTGATACATCTTACCTCAGTCCTGTTTTATGGAGTTCACTTTGAATTCAGGGGCATGTTTACTGGTTTCTACTAGGTTGCAGTAGAAACCAGGTCTGTAGCTATAGCAAAACCAGTGTGGCGCCATCTTGAGGACAATGAAAAGGTCCTGTACCTCATATAGCGGACTGAAGGAGCTGATGCAAGCCCATACAAAAGGGGATAATATCAGAATAAGTAGGACACAGGTAATGGAACTTATATTACAACGTTGGTACTTTTTTCTTTTTTACAAGATCTTTAACATATAAAGCGATCTCCTGTGTTAGTGAGACAACCCCTTTAAACACTTCACACCTCACAGGTGTTTTGTGTGTATCTGTCATTTGGCAACATTCTCTCCTCTCCCCACAATACATACAAAAGAACACTGTGAGGTCTGAAGTGTTTGCTAGTAGTATCTCACACTTCTGATTGGACACTCTCTGGCATTCCTGGGTTGATTTGAGGTTTGTGGCAGCAGCAGTGCTTTGATCCTCTATAGAAATCAGTGAGCTCTCTGCACACCAGTAAGCCTTTGTGTAGCCGAACACTGATTGGTAAAGCACCACTGTACAAGCTGCCGTGCACAGACACAGAGAAAGGATTTGAGAGATCTTTCTCCATACACCCTCCTCAGAAAGTGGCCGGGTTTGCCACCAAGTCTGGTGAAAGGCCAGGTTAGAAACAAAATAAAAACAAATCTTCCTGCCAGTGCTGCCCCCTTCAAAGCACCATCCTAGGCACCCGCCTTTCAATACCTGGTGGCATATATGGCCCTTTATACATGCTTTATACCACAATTATGTGTTTCTAGACACTTCTGTGCCTTAAAAAGGGATATGGTCTCTGTAACAGGGGCGTAGTTTCACTGAAAAGGGGCATGGTTTAGTTTGCAACACCATGCATAAACAAAATGTAATTAGTGGCAGCCAACTAGTAGTAGGTGTAAAGACAGTCTAAACATGCACAGATTTATCAACACAATGATAAATACGGTGCATTGTAATATTTATCAAAGCAGTTGCACCAAAATTCTGGAACAATTTGCTCATAAAATAACGGCATACATACTTTACACAACATTTATGATGTGCTTTAGACAGTTTCTAGATACTTCTGAACTTCGTCTGATAAAAGGGGGGTGTCCTTGGCCTTTATAAAGGAGTGTTGCTTTATGGGAAAGGTGCACGACTTGCTTTATGGGAAAGGTGCACGACTTATTCTCCTCCCTCCTGAGGACAACACACAAATGCATCATGTGCCAAAAAATGCGCCAAAATTTTGGTGCCAACCAACTTAAATGGGTGTAAGGGTAGACTAGATAGTTTTAACCTGCACCAGATTTATGAACACTATGATACATGTAGTGCATTATAAGACTATCTAGTCTAAGGGTATGTTCACACGGCGTATTGAGGCGCGTTCTATATGCGCCACAATACGCTGGGTGCTTTGGAAGCACGCGTGTAAGCGCCGCGAACAATTGACATGTCAATTCTCTCCCCAGGCGTACAATACGGTCATATTGTACGCCCGGGGAGACACCATGAGAGCTATGAATTACCGTAATTGCGGCGCGCATTTCCCCGCGTATAAAGTGCATACACATTTCGCCGCATATTGCAAATATGCGTTAAAATAAACCGTGTGAACATACCCTAAGAGTAAGACGAGATTGATAAATCTGCCCCGATGTCTAGGTGTTAGGGCAAGTTCACATGATGGATTTAAACAAGGAATTCAATGCAGATGTCAAGTTAAAATCATCATCTAAACCACTTACCATTCATCACTTGAATCACATTAAAGGGGCATGGCTTAACGCAACGTCATGCACCAAAAAATGTACCAAAATTTAGTGGCATAAAGTAAAACAACTTAAAAATGACGTAAGGTTAGACTAGATAGCTTTAACCTGAAACAGATTTATTGTAAGACTGTCTAGTCTAACGTTACACTGTCTAGAGTTAGACGGTATTTATAAATCTGCCCCAATGTCTAAGTGTTAGGGTAAGATCACATAATGGATTTTAACGAGGAATTTCATGCAGATTCCAAGTTAAAATCCTCATGTAAACCACTTGCCATTCATCTGAATGGGCAGTCTGTGATGTAGCTCACACAGTGAACTACAGTGCAGATTTTCCACACCATGGATTTTTAAATCTGTGGTGCGGGAAAAAAATTAACAATTTCATTCTTTTGAATGGATCCTTCTCGGATCTCGCTCCAGAAAGACTGTCACTGGTTAGCCCCATTGTTGTGGTGTGTTCCAATTACGAGGCAAGCACCTCCTCTGTTATGTAAAAATCCAGTCAAAAAGATCCAAAGCATGAACCTCAGAAGAAATCAACAATGCAAACACCTTCAGATGATATTTTTGAAAGGGAAAAGTGCCGAACATGTGACTATTTACTCTTACGTATAATAAGTCTGCCCCACTGTATCTTTCCCAAGAGTCTGTCAGGATATTCTCTGCTACTTAGAGATCCTGCTTCAAATAGACATTTTAAAATAAAGTACAATGACTAAAAATTCAACTAATATGAACATATATATTATCATGGAGGCACCAGCTAAAAAGCAGCCAGATTTCAAAATGATGGATAGTATGTTTTGACTATTTGATAATTACATTTGTCATTTCTAAAAAATGTCTGCCAACTTTATTTCTCTTTTTGCTAAGATTAGAGATAAAAAGTAACTGTAAAATAATTCCAATACATAGCGAAGATATAAAAAGTAGTTGTTTACAGTATGCTTAGGAATCCTATACTGAGTTATTTAAAAAGTAAAGACTGCCCTCTTATGGATTTCTAGCAGAACTCACGTAACTTTGTATCCACAAAATGAAGCTGATTAGTTATTGCAAATAGGCTTGTTTTAACACATTTTGGGGACAGTGCAGAAATTTCATGAGTGCCTCCCTCCTGAATATTGGTTATTTATTCAAACCTATACAAAATGTGTGAGCATATAAAGCTACTGCCAGAAAAAAATACCATAAACATGTGGAAAAAATTTCTGGCATTCTTTCCTTTAAAGCAAGAAAAACCCACATTGGTCACTGAAATAACTTGAAACTGTCAAAAGCAATTTTAAATTTACTAAATTCAACTAACAAAAATCAGATATTGATTCTGAATTGATTCTGAACCGCAAAAAAACAAACAAAAAAGCCATAAAAAAAACCTGCTGAACCTGACTTGAACAAAGGAAGAAATCTACAATGCCATATGTGAGGGTTAAACCGGTGCAAAATGCTAATTGGTGTACCACTTACACACCTTCCATGCACGAGGGGAGTGCCTACCTTTATCCCCTCAGATTGCAGATATTTTTGGATTT
Organism: Phyllomedusa bahiana; assembly: GCA_025379985.1. Taxonomy (NCBI): domain Eukaryota; kingdom Metazoa; phylum Chordata; class Amphibia; order Anura; family Hylidae; genus Phyllomedusa; species Phyllomedusa bahiana. The sequence continues at coordinate 15,961 of JAODAL010024416.1, read as the reverse complement.
TTGCTTTTCTTTTTCTCCCCCCTGCCTTCCAAGAGTCATAACTTTTTATTTTTCTGCCTACATAGTCATAGGAAGGCTCGTTTTTTTGCAGAACAAGATGTCCTTTTTAATGTTGCCATTGACAATAACATATAATGTATTGAAGAATCCCCCTTTGTGGAGTGAAACATTAAAAAAATGCAACTGCACCATTCTTTAGGGTTTTAGTTTTTATGGAGTGCACTTTTTAGTATAAATTATGTGTTATCTGTATTCTGCAGGGTCAATCTGATTCAGGTGATACCAAATGTGTAGAGTTTTCAATATGTTTTAGTACGTAGCCCGCACCATATACCCTTCCCGCTATTTGGACACCCAATTATATACTGTACAAATGCATGAAGGGGTTACTATCATACAAAAATGAAATAAAAAATCTAAATATGGTGTCAATCATACAGTTATGTATATTGCACCATCCTGGCGTAACACCCTAATGGCGACACCACTATGATTGGGCTGGCTTTTACGCAACAACAAAATTGGCATTCCATACAGGCAAATACAGAAGCTTAAATTGCAGTTCTACAAAAATAACCACTGTGCTCTGAAGAGGAGATTGCATAAATACAAAATGCTGGTAATATAGTCCCTCTCTTGAATCTTTTAAAGGGGCTGTATCATTACAATGATTAGCATAAATGAAACTGGATTTTTTTAACCAGCTTTATTTAGGATGTTCAAAGGTAGTGAATAAAAAACAAACATACAAATCAACCCCATCAACTTAAGAACCAAATTATAGAAAACCATTCAAAATTAAGCAAATGTGGCACATCAGTATTAGAAGAATACCACATTCATTGGTAGTAAAGTACATTGTCTTATTTTAGTATAAAAACACACAAAAAAAGGGGGAGGGAAGCATCCAAAGCATCACTAATAAAACTTAAGCCTCTACACTAAAGAATGTGTGTGGCATTCTACCACAGGACCCAAAATCAGGGCAATCTATGGTTTCTGGCGTACCTTTGGCTGCAAAGGTGAGTATATAACTAGGTCTGTATTAATTTTAAGTAGCCCACATAGAAGCAGAGGGACACGTTAAAGGTTTCCAACTTAACCCCTTACGGACCTTGGACGTATGAGTACGTTATAATGCCAGTAAGGGGCTTTGTAGTAGGATCGAGGCACAATCCTGCTACATAGCCGGCGGATATTAGCTGCTAATTGCAGCTAACACTCACCACTTCCATCATGGGATAATGCCATCCTGCGCTGTTTAACCCCTTAGATGCCGCAGCAATCAATGAGAAATGGTACTGCACAACTTTCCTCCCTCCTATCGGGGCATCCACAGCTAATTTGCGGGCTCCTGATAGGTTAACATGGCAGATGAAAGCCTTGTGAAGGCTTCCATTGCCACCATGTTTTCTGTTTTACTACTTCCTGCCTAGGCAGAAGTTGTAGTTACGCTATCTTTGTGTACCTAATGATTGTATTTCAATGCATTAGGCATATAATCGATCTCTGGCAGTGAGAACAATGGAACATGGAACATCTAATTATCTTTAAATACAGGAATATCGTGCTTGCACCCATGGCCGCTATTAGGGGGGTAGAACCACTACTCTGTTATGGGGGCTCCGCAGAATGTGGAGCAAGGGGGGCCCGCCAGAGGGAGAGGAGGAGGACCGATGCTGCTCGTCCGTGCAGCAGCTTGTCTGAAGTGAAGGACACTTATCTCTGGAAATGTAAAGCTTTTACTGTTAAACTTTACTTTCAGCGCGCTCTCCTATTTTTATGGCAGGCCACTTACAAGTCCGGTGGGGCCCCCCTGAAGGCCCCATGGATATGGGGGCCCCCCTGAAGGCCCCATGGATATGGGGGCCCCCCTGAAGGCCCCATGGGTATGGAGGCCACCTGAAGGCACCATGAGGATATCGGGCCCCCTGTATAGGCCCATGGATATGGGGGCCCCCCTGAAGGCCCCATGGATATGGGGGCCCTCTGAAGGCCCCATGGATATGTGGGCCCCTTGAAGTCCCCATGGATATAGGGACCCCCCTGAAGGCCCCATGGATATGGGGTCCCCCTGAAGGCCTCATGGATATGGGGGCCCCCCCCTGAAGGCCCCATGGTATATGGGGCGCACCCCCTGAACGAGCCCCATGGATATGGGGGCCCTGTAGGCCTCCATGGATTTGGGGCCCCCCTGAAGGCCCCATGGATATGGGGGGCCCTCTGAAGGCCCCATGGATATGGGGGGCCCTCTGAAGGCCAAGGGATATGGGGGGGCCCCACTGAAGGCCCAGGTATGGGGGCCTTCACTGAAGGCACACAGGATATGGGGGGGCCCACACTGAGGCCCCTGGGATAGGGCGAGGCCAACGAAGGCCCCAGGGATTAGCGGGGGCCTCACCATGAAGGCCCCTGGGATATGGCAGGCCCATGAGGACTGGGGATATGGGTTTGGGGGGCCCACTGAAGGCCACCAGAGATTTGGGGGCCCCCTACACGGCTGGGGAGGAGGAGGCCCTTGAATGAACCCCACACAGCAGGGTGGAGGTTGGGAAACTTGAGTGCGGGCCCACTCAAGTTTCCTCCATGTGGGGCCACACTCAAGTTTCTCATGTGGGGCCCCACTCAAGTCCTCCCTCTACCAACAGGGGGCCTAATTGACCTGGCTACTACCTACGAGGGACTATAAAACTAACGGACCAATGAACCAAAAGGGTTATTATTACAATTTGGGGCACTATGGATGAGGAGTTTGTACATAGGGGGATTAGATTACGGTGGGAATTATGATTAAGTGAAGTGTCTCAGGTGTTTGTGTGTGGATTCTGCCAGGGACGAGTCATGGCCGGGAGGAAGAAGTCCTTCATGGAGGCCGGGATACGGATAGAGAAGAAAAGGGAAAGTTAAACGACATTTTCAGATGTACCTGTGAGTCCACTTAAATGTAACTGCACTGTGATTAACTTATATCTGCACATGTATGAAAAACTGTCTAGATGTAGGGACTTTAAATGTTGCCATCTCAACCAGTCTGGGCCCATAGCGACCAGTCAGAAGCTCCCCTTTCATTTTCGATATAGTGCTTCTTGGAAAAATGAGAAGTTAGAACTTGAATGGTTGCCTGATGGGCAACAAAGTGAGATTTAGACCTAGACGGTTTTCATGCATTTCCCCCTATCATGGTTCACAGTATGGTCGGTAGCAGGGTGTTGATTGTATTGGATTATATTCACAATATACAGTATTGTGCTTTATCTGCATCTCATATAGTGGAGATTGTGCAGATGATGTTTGCGGGCACTTACTTTGTTTTTGTATAGTTTGTTGGTTGTTAATGGTAATATCCGGCTTCAGTACACTGGTTTAGTCAGTAACAATTATAGTGGTATTTGTCACATACATAGTGATAAATAGGCAGTATTAATTGGTCTTTTTTCGGGTTATATTGGTTTGGTATGCTGGTTTGGTCAGTATTATCGTGGGTGCGTGGACATGTGGTATTTGCTGGCCCTGTATACATACTGACCAACACAATATAGATAAACTGTATGCTGGAAAATTCAACAGGAACTCAATCCAAAGACAATGGCGCAATTGCCTCTTTTTTTTTCTGGGATTGGCGTTGCAGGATGTGGTTGGTAGGGGCGGGGCAATGTGGTTGATAGGGGGGCGGGGTGTTTATAGGGGCAAGGGATTTAAAGGGGGGCCAGGCGCTTTAGTCTGTAGGGATAGGCATCTGAATTATTGATGGCGGCCTGCTTGCACCTTCTCAATGTCATCTTCCTTCTTACGCTCTCGTGGGTGATTCCTGATAATCCAAAATGGTTCTATAAAGGGAGGAAACCGGTGTCCACAATTGTACCCTTTACTGATTATAAATGACCACATTCTACCGCTTCAAATGCTTGGCCTAAATCTTTAAAAGAACCTTCACCTCCCATTTTCATATAACTGGGTTAAATATTTTATACCTTTCTGAAGTCAGAACTAGTGTTGAGTGATTCAATTGAGAAAAGTTAAAATAGGTCAGATTATCACGTTAATTGTGGATCCTAGATGATGAGATTTTTTTTCTGAAAATCTTATCAATAATCATCATTGCTTATTCAAATCATGCCATTTTCGCCGCTTCCTGTAATTTTGGTGGGCAGCCCAATCAGCGAGCAGAAGCACCAGGTGTGGGGGAGGAGGGGGGGTAAAGAAACATCACAGGGGGGTGTGTAGGGATCTCATTGGCTGCTAAAAAAATACTTAAACACTCGTTTTTCCAATGTCACGGCACTTCCTACTTGGCCCCATTTGTTCACATGAGAACAGAACGGTAGCTGTCTGTCTGTCCTAGCTTTTTCATAAGCTATGCAGTCACTCTTTGCAACGTTTTTTCTACTGAAAAGGCTCCTTGATAAATTAGTTAGCTTAGGGTACAGCAAGATTTGACAAATCTAGTTAGTATTAGTTAGAGATTTGGAAACATCTGCAGTGCCCTGAACTGCCTAGCTGCGGGGGGGAGGGGGAGGGCACGGGTTTTGGGGGGGAGGGCAGATCTTGCTCAGACATATTTCTTATCTCAAATCACTGTGAGATAGCACCCTATTCATTTCTACATTTTTGCTTGCCCCCGCCACCCCGTGTCTGAGTAAAGGTGGCCTTTGTTGTGGGGTGAACTTCTGCATTAGTTATAGTTCTCATCTCAAATCACTGTGAGATAGCACCCTATTTTTTCTGCATTGCCTGCGACCAGTGTCTGAGTAGAGGGTGTCCCTTTGTCGTGGGGTGAACGTCTGCATTAATCATATATCTCATATCAAACCACTGTGAGATAGCACCCTATTTTATTTCTGTGTTGCCTGCAACCAGTGTCATAGGAGGGGGAGGGGGCACTGTTGTTGGGTGAACGTCTGCATTAGTCATATTTCTCATTTCAAATCACTGTGAGATAGCACCCTATTTTATTTCTACATTGCCTGCCACCAGTGTCTGAGTAGAGGGTGTCCCTTTGTTGTGGGGTGAACTTCTGCATTAGTCATATTTCTCATCTCAAATCACTGTGAGATAGCACCCTATTTTATTTCCGTGTTGCCTGCCACCAGCGTCTGAGTAGAGGGTGTCCCTTTGTTGTGGGGTGAACTTCTGCATCAGTCATAAATCTCATATCAAACCACTATTTGTACTTCTGGTTGTCAGAAAACACCACATTTATTAGGTCTTCCTTTGAATATTTTTTTATTTCTACCCCTGCTTGTTAGAGAAGACTGCATGTCTTAGACAATCTGTAGAAAAATGTTCTATTTGTACTCCTGGAAGTCAGTTGAAAAGACCACATTTACTCCATATTCCGTAGAAAAAATTTCTATTTCTCTCCGTGATTGTCAGTTGTCTGAAAAAAACATAGTTCTTAGATAATTTGTAGAAAAATTTAATTTTTTTACTCCTGGTTGTCAGTTGTGGGAAAAGTCCACATTTATTAGGTATTCCGTAGAAAAAAAAAATCTATTTCTACTACTGGTTGTCAGTTGTCAGAAAAGATCGCAGTTCTTAGATAATCTGTAGAAAAAAGTCAATTGCTAGTCCTACTTTGCCGTTGTAAATCTCAGGGACTGAAGGAAGAATACTGTTGATTTGGTCTTTCATAAGACCGCTTTTCACAGATATTCGATAGAAACAATTTTGTTTCTGATCTTAGTTGGCAGTTGATAATTAGAGGGATTTACGAATACCTGTGATTTGCTATCTTTGCAGTACAGTTTTTCAATAAGAGACTGTTAAAAAAAATTTCTAGAGCTTTTTAATATTTATCTTTCTGAACATGGAGTGAACTACATGTGGTAAGCGAGCAAAGAGGAGGGTAGGATGTAGAGCTAGAGGTATGAGAGAAGGTGTTTCTTCCAGTGCTGCAGTCAACACGCAAGCAACCACATCATCAGTTGCAGGACTGTCAGGCCTGTCATCGCTGGGTCGGTGACCTGTGAATCTCAGTAATGAATAGCGCCGCCAATCTATTCTTCAGTGATTAACGCAATCTGCATCCAGCTGTTTTAACTCCTTGTCCTCCCAGTCACGGCCACAAATGTCGCTTCATCATCGTCACCATCAGTCCAACCTGAAGCAAAGGCATCCCATATGTCAACCCATGTACAGACCACTGTGGAGAATCCATGTTCTGAAGAGCTCTTTGATGACACAATGCAGTTGGGGTCAGAAGGCATTTCAAAAGATCAAAAGGCCAAAGAGGATGATTTTGTTTGCTCTGACGCCCAATCGCTGATGCCGTCAGAGGAGAAGGAAGCTGGTCAGTCTGCACAAATCCCAAGTGGCCGGCAACGCCTTGCAGTGCCTGTGGCTTCTAGCCCTCAGCTTCAAGATGTAGACTGTCAGGACGAGGAATTCACCTGTGATGATGATGATGTTGATAATGACATTTTGGATCCAACATGGTTTTTTCAGCAGCATTTGCTTGCGAGCGCCTCATCAGTGGACGAAGAGGATAATGATGGGGTAGTTTTGGTACGGGTCCGGCCTCAGAAAAGGAGAGGGCGGTCGCACAACTCCTCCTCCTCCTCTGCAACTTCCAAGACCAAGCGTTCCTCTGCTGCCCATGTCCCGCTGCGGCATGAGCAAGGATCAGCCTCAGTGCCACACAACATTGCCTAATTACCACCACCACCAGAGACACAGCCTACCCCTTCTCCTTCCACCAGTTTGACCTGCCAGTTAGCAGCCAGCCTTCTGTGTACCAGGTGTGGGAGCAGAAGAAATGCTTTAACCTCAACCATCCCAGAGCCAAAAGCCTGAATGTTGGCATTGCCAGGCTTTTAGCCTTGGAAATGTTGCCTTTCCGATTGGTGGACACAGAGGGGTTCCACCACGTCATGGCCCTTGCCTGCCCCCAATACCAGAGGCTGAGCAGGCATTTCTTTTCACAAAAAGCCGTCCCTGCCCTGGCCAGCCACGTTTCAGCAAAAATCTCAAGCGCATTGGCTGCATGTGTGTCCAGAAAAGTCCATCTGACAACCGATACATGGACTAGTAAGCACAGTCAAGACTGCTACATCTCTATGACAGCTCACTGTGTGAGTTGGGTGGATTTCTCTGGTGATGATGGTAGCTCTCAGGCTCGGCGCACAATCTTCCACACTGCAGGGATGGTGCAGGTTTCTGTCCGAGAAGGTCCACCGGTAGCATCACATGCCAAGAGAAACCAGGCCATGTTGAAATTAATGTGAGACCGTCAACACACAGGTCAAGAGCTATGGACGGCTCTGCTCAATGAGACCGAGCAGTGGCTTGGGTGATAAGAACCTGGTGCCAGGCAAGGTGGTTTGTGACAACGGGCGAAATCTCCTTGCCGTCCTTAAGATCGGTAGGCTGGAGCACATCCCTTGCCTGGCACACATCATGAACCTTGTCGTCCAGAAATTTCTAAAGCGCTACCCGGGTCTTGGCTGCCTGCTGAGGAAAGCTCGAGGTCTGAGCCCACACTTCCAGCGTTCGCACCCTGCTTCGTTTTGGCTGGCTGCATTACAGTGTCATCTTGACCTCCCCGTCAACCGTCTCATTGTTGACTTGGCAAAACGCTTGAACTCCACCCTCCACATGCTCCAGCGATTGTGGCAGCAGCATAATGTCATTACGCAGTATGAAGTGGCGCATGGCCTGACAAGCAGTGGTGCGGACCTTGGGGTGTTGAGCCATAGAGAGTGGAGGCAGGTGAAAGACCTCTGCATCAATCTTGCGAGATTTGAAGAAGCCACCAAAATAGTCAGTGAGTACATTGCCCTTGTCATCATGACCATTGTGGTGATATTAGTTCTGCAACAAGTGTTGGACACTCTGAAACAGCAGGTCCCAGCAGTGACGGAGACAGATGTGGACACGAAGCCTTACTCGTCGTCAGATCAAGAAGGCCCGACAGTTTCCCAAGTTTATAGGTTTTCGACAGGCAGTGGTTCAGGGTCAGGGTGGTGCTGGGCCCGGCGCTTTCAGCTCCCCAGGGTACAGCAGCTGAGGCAAGTCAGGGCTGTGTTCATGCTGAGGAGGAGGAAGCGGAGGAGGAGTAGGATGAGGCATGGCTGGACACGAACGGTACCGATGTCCCTGCCTTGGAAAGAGGTTGGCACGGATTTGAGTCAGAGGAGGAAGACGAGGAAGATCTGTTTAGTGCCCCTCGACACCGAGGCTTGGGACATCCTGCTGCATCCTCACATGAGTGCATGGATGCTTCATTTCCTCCAACATGATCCACGCATCAAGGCCATCAAAATGAACAGCAGTTACTGGGTAGCCACCCTCCTTGATCCATGTTACAAAGTGAAAGTCAGCACTTTCCTTCCACCCACCCCAAATTGAAAGTAGAATGGCGGGAAAATGGAGACCGTGCTCATTGATAAAACTCGAGACATCTGTTGGTCTGCTTCATTGTTCTAATTCAGGTGGAACAACGTCAGCAAAGTTTACAGAGTAGAGTGGCAAGTAGCCGTGGCAGCAGCATCAACAGGCATTATGACAGAAGCCTAATTGGGGACCTCGGGCAATCCTTATTTACCACCTCACCAATGCCTGTAATGCAGGGCACAAATTAGACACACAGAGACCGCCTTAAGATCATGGTCCACAACTATCTGCGGCTCAACACCAATGTTTTTGGACATGTTCCAGACCCAATCAACTACTGGGTATCCAAAATAGATGAATGGCCCGAGTTTACTTGGCACGCCAAAGAAGTGTTATCCTGCTCAACAGCCAGCGTCATCTCGGAACGGACCTTCAGCACAGCTGGAGGAGGGATAACAGATAGGGATGAGCGATATTATCGACAAAAATCGGCACGGTTTTTAGGCTTATCGGAATTTTCCGATCACACGATAGCTTAGGTGACAATCTTATAGATAATCATTTACTATCGCGCCTTTTTCAGCGTTTCCTGTCATTTTGACGGCCAGCCAATCAGCTCTGAGGATAGAGGGGGGTGAAGAGGATGTACGATGTCACCACTTGGCGGTGTATGGATCTGATTGGCTGCAAAAAATCACGTGACCTTGTTTTATCTATGCAACTGCATTAACTGTTCAGCTCATTCTGGCTATGTCACTTCACAGCAGGACGTCTCAGCGTCTGAACCAATAGCTGTTCTAACAGCTCAGAGAGACAGTCTCTTCTTATACACAAAACTATCCACCTAGCTGTAACTTAGAAAATAGTTAGATTAGAGAATTTCACTTCTTATTTAGTTAGAGAAAGTTTTAAAGAAATCTAGTGGTGTGTGCAGCCACGTGGGGGTGGTGGAGAGGGGCAGGAGGAGACGGTTTGGAAAGGAGGGGTGATATTGTGTAGCCCAGTTTGTCCTGTGACCTTGAATTGAAAAAGCAATGTTTTTTTTACCACTTTTTTGCCAGCAGACCTCTGATAGGAGGTGAAATTGTCCCTTTTGTTTTTCCAGTTCTATTGCACTTACTGCATGTCAGTGTTCCCAAAACCGGAATAACTTATCCCTATAATTTTTAAATAGTTCTATTGAAGTCTGTGCGTCTGTTTGCCGAATAGAGCTCACTTGTACTCAAATTGTGTTATACACATTTTATAGTAAATTGAACCTGTTGTCAGTGGTGCGAAGATTGCCATATTAAATCCATATCACTTTTAAATAGTTCTATTGCAGTCCGTGCATCTCAGTTTGGCCCAAATAGCGCACTTGTACGATAGTTTGTTGAAAACTATCAATTGCTAGTCCTACTGGGCAGTTGTAAATCTCAGGGACAGAAGGAAGAACACTGTTGATTTTGTGTTATGGTTCTTCCACCAGACCGCATTTCACAGATATTCTATAGAAAGAATTCTGTTTCTAATCCTAGTTGGCCTTTTAAATTTTTATCTTTCTGAACATGGAGCGAACTACAGCTGGTAAGCGAGCAAAGAGGGGTGTAGGACATGCAGGTTTGGGGCTCATGCTGCGACCCAGGGCAGGTATAGTCAATGTCCAGTTCAAATAAAATGGAGGTTCAAAGACTACTTTCTTCAGGCACTTTTTATTCTGAGGTTCTATCAAAGGCATCTTTGCTGGTTTTTGGGCATGCCGCTGTAAAAGAAACCAATAGTAAAGGTCTTATTAACAAAAAGCTAATTTGCCACGCTTCAAGGCCATCAAAATAAAGAGCGGGGACTGGGTGTCCTCCCTCCTTGATCCACATTCCAAATCAAAAGTCAGCAATTTCCTTCAACCTACTTGACAATAGAATGCAGGAATTTGACACAGGCCTCACTGACTAACTGGGGACATCTGTTGCGTCAGCTTTACGTTCTAATGTCACGGTGGTACAACGTCAGCAATGTGCCAGCAGTAGAATGGCAAGTAGCCGTAGCAGCAGCAGATCAAGATTGGAAAACTATTTTTTTTTAAATAGTCAATTTCTTATTAGGAATGTGTATTCTGAGAGTCCATAAGGGCATTTTTTGGGGGTTTTGGGGTCAGGCTACTTTAAAATGGATGCCAGGGGTGGCAATAGGGCAGTATTCCTGTGAGGGTCCGGAATCAAAAAGGGGCCCGGTGATATGTTAAAAATAGGAAGACAGGGCCAAATTTGATTAAGCTGCATGTGGCCCTGTCTCTCGCCGCAGCCGCTGTAACTGAGGCCCTGCCAGCTGAACCTCCGCTTTCCCCGTTTGGATGTTCTTGCTGCCACCTGCACCGCATATATGACAAGTTGTTGGTCCCTGGTGCAAAAAGTGATAGGGGTTTCCTAGCAGTTCCCATGTGCCATTTCCAATAGCGGTGTCTTGTTTGTGTGAAAGGGGCCCCGTAGCTGCTGGTAGCGCTGTACCTGCTGTGGCTACACCGTCCTCATGTTTTCGGTTAGCCATTAAACATAATTAATTATTTTAGCCTGTGAATTGTTTTCTGTGACTTTTATAGCCTAATTGTCTTGCCTAAGAGGTAGCACATATCCAGGTTACTGTTGTGGATGTTAACTCCAGCTTCTCCTCCCCTATTTGGGTGTCAGAATGAAGGTGTTGTTCCTTTCCCATAGACTTTAATGGTCATCTGTGATTATTGGCTATCGGATATCGGCATGATAATTGCCAATATCGATTATCTAACCGATAACGTTTGTCAACACAATCGCTCATCACTAATAACAGACAAACGTATCCGGCTTTCCACTGAGAATGTGGACCCAATTGACTTCTTGGTATCCAAAATGGATGAATGGCCCGAGCTCGCTCGCCACGCCATAGAGGTGTTGTCCTGCCCAGCAGCCAGCGTCATATTTTGAGCGGACCTTCAGCACACAGTGGAGGATCATTACAGACAAAACGCATCCGGCTTTCCCACAGATAATGTGGATCGTTTGACTTTCATCAAGATGAATCAGGCAGGGATCTCTGATGTTGTTGCCCCAGTTGCCGAGGTCACAGATTAGTAGTTGGTCTACTTCACGTTCCTCTTGAAAAAGAAATGGTCCTCTTGAAAAAAAAAGACAACAATAGTACAAGTTTTGTTGAAAAAAACCTTATTCCAATTACTCATTTCTTCATGAAAATTTTAGTCTGTGTCAAAGGTTTTGGGGTCATTGTGCTGTAAAAATCAGCTATAATCCAGATCCTTTGGTAAAAACTGTTGCTTCTAACAGACATTTCTTAGTCACAATTTTTAAAAGTGTCTGAAAGGTCATTTTTCCAGTTTTTGGGGACAAGGTGCTGTAAAAAAACAGCTATAATACAGGTCCTATTGTAAAAAATGTTGTTTCTAACAGGCATTTCTTCTTCACAATTTTGTAGAGTGTCCAAAAGGTCATTTTTCCAGCTTTTTGGGGTCATTGTGCTGTAAAAAACAGCTATAATCCAGGTCCTATTGTTAAAAATCTTGTTTCTAACAGGCATTTCACAATTTTTAAGAGTGTTCGAAAGGTCATTTTTCTAGCTTTTGGGGTCATGGTGCTGTAAAAACCAGCCATAATTAAGGTATTATTCCAAAAAAAGTTTTTTAAAAAACTCTTTTATTTTGCTAATTTAATTGAGTACAAAAAGGTCATTTTTGCTGCTTTTGGGGTCATGCAGCGGGAAAAAACAGCGATATTCAAGGGTTTTCTATTCAATATAAATTTTTGTTTCAAATACTCATTTCTTCCTGCTAATTTATATTCACTTGTCCAAAAGGGCATTTCTGCTGGTTTGGGGTCAGGCTACTGTAAAAGGGTGCCAGGGGTGCAAATAGGGAGTACTCCGGTCACTGGCCCTGCCCTTTTTCAAAATACATGCCCCATCTACAAGAAAGGGACATTATGCACATTAGGGGTATGGGCACCATAAAAAAGGCATGCCAACTAAATGCTATCATGGGAATACTGCCAGTCTACAATGTTAAACAGCATGCTGTTGGTATAATTGTGAACAAGAGATCAATGGTAAAACCCTTTCCACAAGAATCAACGTTCGTGTGGAAACACATTTGCACCCCAAGAGCAGAGAGAGTTTCCTCCAGCGCCTCCAGGAAAACAGAGGGAAGAAAGGAAGCCAAGGAATAGGGCACTTGGCTGGAACTGGAGCGTCAACCAGTGTTTCCAAGTGAAGCTCACTTCGTCCGCACTCACGAAAAGGAACCTGAACTCCTTGAGCCCATTCATGACGAGTTTATGTGACAATATCCATTGCAAAACATTCCATTGTTGTTTAAGCATAAAGATGCTTCCTCAGACTTTTTCAAATTTCATATGGAGGGGCAAGGCTCTCTTTTTGGCAGAAATTTTAAAGCGCTACCCAGGGTTTGACTGTCTTCTGATAAGGCTCGAGTTTGCTACCTTGGGAATTCCCCCCTGTTTCAGCCCGACTGTCAGCGGTGCTGCGCATTTGGACCTCCCCAAAAACGTCTGCATTTTTTCAGCAAATTTTTTGGGGATGTCCATAAGGGATTTGAAGGGTTTTTTTGGGATATGTGTTTAAAAAAAGCACGTATCAAGCCCTATTAAAAAAATCTTGTTTAAAATTATTCATTTTCTGCGTTTTTTAATTGATGGCAATAAGGGCATTTTTGTTGGTTTTTGTGGTCGGTCCTGAAAAACTCCGTGTAAGGTTGATTGAAAAAAGTTTAATTACATATTTCTTATTCTTGCAAATTTTATTGAGTGTCCAAAAGGGTTTTTCTGGGGTTGTGGCCCATGTGCTGTAAAAGATAGGATACTCAATGTCTATTCAGGAAAAACTCTTGTTTGAAATAATAATTTTTTTTGGCGTTTTTATCTGAGGGCATAAAAATTTTGGTTGTTTGGTGGTCATGTCACTGTTAAAAAAGACACAAATAGAAAAGGTCATTTGAAAAAAAGCATATTTCACCGCATAAGGGAATCAAAAAACTAGTTACTTTTTTGCCTGCCCTATTTCCACTTCAAAATCAAAATGGCAATTCCTTCCCCACACAAATTGACAGTAAAGCGGGAAATTTGGCCCGGGCTCCTTGACCAAGGGGAAATCTTTGCGCCTTTCACGTTCAAATGCGGGGAACAACATCAGAAAATGTGCCACAGTAGAAGGGCGAAAAGCCGTGCAGCAGCAGCTTTGGGGAAAAATTTTTTTAAAAATATAAATTTTTAGTGAATTTTTATTCTGAGGGTCCATAATTGCATTGTTGGGTTTTGGGGGTCGGGCTACTTTGAAATGGTCCGGGGAATGAAAAGGGGCATATTCCTGTCGGGACCCCTAAAAAAAAGGGGGCCTGGTGATATTTTAAAAAATAAATTTTGAATGGGGGGGGGCCCCCATTTGATTTAGCTCATGGGGCCCAGAAAGGGTTAATAAGACGACAGCACCCCGGGCTCTCACCCCCCATCTAACGGGGCCCTCCACGAACCCCGTGTTCCCCCTTTGGGGAGTTCTTGCTGAACCACTATATGAAAAGTTTTTTGGTCCCTGGTGCAAAAAAGGTAGGGGTCCCGCCTTACATGTGCCTTTCCCAAATAGGTGTCTTGTTTGTGTCAAAGGGGCCCGTAGCACGCTACCGCTGACCTGTGTGGCTACCCCCTCTTCTTTTCGGTTAGTCATGAACGGAATAAAATTATTTTAGCTTGTGAATTTTTTTCGGTGACTTTTAGTAATTGTCTTGACTAAGATGTACAACGTATCCAGTTTACTGTTGTGGATATTAAATCCAGCTTTACCTCACCTGTTTGGGTGTAAAAATGAACCTGGTCTTACTCTCCCATAAACTTTAATGGGAATTGGCGATTAATCGTCATCGAAGATCGTGCATCGGCGAGATTGTTCCCAAAATCGGTAATCGTCTCGATAATCGCTCATCACTACCTGTGAGTCACGATGTAACTACACTTTAATCACTTATGTCTGCAGAGCCTGTGTACACTGGTGTCTACCTGTCATGGATGCACCTGCGACCCTCGTCCCGGGTCGCGGGCGCATCCGTGCCCCGACTCTGAGTGGAGCCCCGTCCCGCACCTTGGGTCCGGGGTCCGCTCACCCCTCTGCCCGTGCCACTAGTCACTTACCCGGCCACGCTCCTGTCCCGTCCGTCTCAGTCCCTCGGCGGGCACGGCACCGCCCCTAAGGGCGCGTGCGCACCGGCAGTGTGAAATTTAAAGGGACAGTGCAACGGTAATTGGCCATTACCGGGCACTGCTCCTATTTAAGTCCGGCCTCTTCCTGGCAGCTTTGCCGGATCTTTAGTGCTCATGCCTATCGAGAAAGCATTCCTGAAAGTCTTGTCTTGTCTACCGTGTACCAAACCCGCTTGCTTACGTTTACTGACCACGAATCTCTGCCGCCTGCCCAAACCTGCCTGTCTGTCCCCGACTACGAGCCTGCCTGATGTATCTGTACCTCGCCTACCCTTGGCCGCCACCGCAAGTAAGTCCCGCGAGTGGAAGCGACCTGGTAGATTCCCGCTGCAGCAAGTCCATCCCGGTTTGCGGCGGGCTCTGGTGAATACCGGGACCTACTTAGATTCCGCTCCCTGGCGTGGGCTTCCACCAGCGCTTGCGGTGGTCCAGCGGATCCACTACCAGACCGTTACACTACCACTATATGGTCACTGTATGGGAGTAATATACAATCTGCAGAGGCTGTGTACACATGTCTACCCCTATATGGTTACTATATGGAGGAAATATACAGTCTATAGGGCACTTGTGCATACTGATAACTAACACTATATGGTCACTACATACTATTGGTCTTTGTATACTGATCAGTAATAGTGTATGGGTTATTGTTCAGTCACTATGTGGTGGTTATTTGTGCTCGTGTTCTAGCGGTATAATCAGGTCCTTATGTAGTAGTGTTATTGGTAATGATTGTCTAGGTATAGTGGGATTTGGGATTTTGGTAGCAGTAGGATGGTGAGATGTATGGCGAGGTATTTGCCCCTTGTAATATCTAGTAACTGCATGTCCTGGTAAATGTTCGTGGTCGGGAAGGCAGGCGAGGAGGGGGGTAGGGGAACCATCCAAAAGTTTGCTATCGGACCAAGGCTTCTCCAGTTATGGCCCTGGACACCCCTGTAGGTAGATAGGCATACAGGTCCCCTATTAGATAGGTATATAGGCCCTTATTACAAATAAAAAAGTACTACTCACCTCTCCCCATTCCTCTGCTGAACTGCTCATTCCTCCTGCTTGTTTCCAGCATGGGAGGTGAAACATCATCCTGCCGTCTGTACCTAAATGCTACTCGCATAGGCCTTAAGCCTAAAGCAAAGTTACTCAGACTCTGGGCCTAGAACTGGCAACGGGGCAAGTGAAATGCCTGCACCGCTTGCTTGTTGGGGAATATACAGGGGGTGGAGGAGGGCAGGGAGCCAATGTTTTCAATTGTATTCACGCCCTGACACACATGCAGTTGAAAACATGCACTGGAGCTCGAGGCCCACCAAAAGATTCCCCAGCACCACAGTGGGCCAGTATGAGCCAGCTGCAATGGCCTGGAACCCGGTTGACACTATGAAACTGCCTGATAGCAGATT
>JAODAL010024415.1:0-60607 GCA_025379985.1 Phyllomedusa bahiana | reverse complement strand
CAGGGGGACAGCTTTTCTCCGCTGTTTGCAGAGAAAAGCCCTCCCACTTGGCATTGACAGGTTCACGTTCCGCCTGAAAACCCGGCAGAAGAATGAACATGTTCAGTCTTTTTTGGACCACCTGCGGAAAACCCGTGCAGTGGGGACCGCTGCACAGCCTTTCCATAGAGGGCCGTGATAAAGTTTGACAGCTGATTTACAGATGGCTTTCAAACCCGAAAACCATCTGTTAAACCGTCTGAAAAACCTGCCGTGGGGACATGCCCTTATATAGCTTTTAGTCTTCCGGCTATTTCATTGCTTTCACTGCTGTCTAGAGAAGTCTGTAGCCTGCTGACAAAATCTCAGGACACTCAGGAGAAGACTTCACTTCTGGGTGGGAAAGGGGGGCTTATTGTTTAAGCAGTGCCACCCTGTTTCCCCGAAAATAAGACACCCCCGAAAACAAGACACAGTGCATTTTCAGTTATGAAATTCAGTTTGGCTGCTTATGCGGATGTTTGTGATGAAATCACTACAATATATTAATACATGTGGATTTTTTATTCAACAATAAATGTGAATAAGACATCCCCTAAAAATAAGTCTTAGCTCGTCTTTAGGAGCAACAATTAATATAAGACACTGTCTTATTTTCGGGGAAACAGGGTAGTACTTCTTAGGTCATGTTCACACGCCGTTTGTTACATACGTTTTTGGGTATGTTATATGTACCGTAAAACGGTTTCGAAAACGTGTTCAAGTGCGATTACATTGATTTCAATGTAAATTATGTATCGTTGTTTTTGCATCACGTAAAACGGATGTGTTCAAAGAAGTGAGATGTCAATTCTTGATTCCTTTACGCATTGAAAAAACTATAGAAAAAAAATAGGGATACGTTTTTGCAGTCCAGAAAACGTATCCAAAAATGTACAACACTATGTGGTACGTTTTTGGATGCGTTTAACGCAATACATATAGCAAAAACATACTCAACATGCCGTGTGTACATACCCTTGCTAGTAAAGCCTGAGTAAAGTTATATCGAGGACACTTTATGTCAATATTTTTAGCCATCCAGGTGTCAAAGGTTGTGGCAGTGTGGAGAGAAGCTGCAGGATCGCAGAAGAGTCAGTAAGTGCTATGGAATAAATAGTCCTGGAATGAGTGACTGCAGCATTCAGAGTCTACAGCTTGCACCCTTCCTCTTTGTTATACTAAGAAAGCTGGAGAAGCTGCTGACTGAGCTGTTTTTCCTGTCAGCAGCTATTGCACAACTGTTGACTTGTAAAGCTATTGGCGTCAATGTAAGGCGTGTTATTTTATTCGGTCCTTATCTGCTGCCCTGTTAATGAGCTGGATTAGTCATGTTCACAAATTTCCTTACTAGTTGTCCTATTTCATCATGATGCATTAAACCAGAGAAGAGTTAGACAGGGCATTTCTGATACAGCTCCAGAAAGTTGGGAGGAGGGGATGGCCTGTGTAAAATGTAAAGAACGGCAGTATCCGGTGCATTACAGAGCACCTGCAGCACTTTGTAATGCATCTGAGATCGGGGGGTGTGCTGGAGGCGTGTTGCACTACTGTACAACCGTACGATTCTACACATTTATAGTTTCAGTAAGGCAAATCTATGCGCATTACTGCTGGAACAGGTACAGCACTTTAAAAGTGGTTTACCTGAGCCAGAAGTGTCGCATTGTAGCTAAAAAAGCGATAAATCTATAAAACCGCAGTAGAACAGATTCATAGATTCAGGCGCATTTTTACTTACAAATTTGCACGCAAAAAATGGCGCCTGGGCGCCAAAAATCATAGAGGTCGCCCTAAATGCAGGCCGGCTAGATCAGCACCCGGACTCTTCTTCTACAAAGCCATGCTGTTGTGATGGATGCAGTATGTGGTTAGCATCGTCTTGCTGAAATACAAGTCCTTTCCTAAAAGAGATGTTCTTTGGTTCAAAGCATATGTTCTAAAACCCCTATATACTATGCTGATTGTGCCTTGTAAGATGTGTAAGCGTCCCACTAATGTAACCCTATACAATCAGGCTGAAATAACCTGGGTGAGACAATTAAAGGGGATGTATCGCTTCTTCCGTTTGTGTGTTTCAAAGTATTTTCAGTTTTTTCAGCTTACAAATCCAGGGGCGTTTCTTCCCCTCCCAGCTGGGGTGTTTCTTAACTGAAGGGTGTTGACATCATTTCCCCCTTTTATGTTCATGCTCGTCCCAAGCCCTGTTCTCCCCCCCCCCCTCTCTGAGTCCACATCTCACTGTTCCTATGCAGTCTTAATTTGTAAGAGCTGTTTAAATACCACATACCTGCATTTAATCTAGACAGTCTTCTATGAACTCAGTCTTCTTTGATCTCTTCTCCTCTCTCGGCTGGAGGTTTGTTACAGTTGAATCCAGTCTTCTATGAACGGCACAGATCTCCCTTCTATGCAGGAGAGTTAGGCACCATGGCACAATTTTGCTGTTTTCTGATTGTAGAATCAGCTGCCATGTGTTTCTGCTGGGTGTGCAGAGTGAAATTGCTACGGCCCCTTAATCTGAGTGAGAGAAGCAGGGATCGAGGCACATTTCTGCTGTTTTCTGATTGTAGAGGCCCTGCAGTGTTATTGTGTTTCTTCTGGCTATGCAGAGTTAAATTCCTGCTGGTCCCTTACTCTGAGTGAGAGAGACAGGAGTGCTCGCTCCCGTGAATCCGACCGGGGGCCTGACAGAATGTAAATTAGTAGAGCCATCAGCAAATGACAGGACAGGAGGAGGGATCCGACCGGCACTGGGGAACTGTGTTTACAGAAACTTTGGAAGTTACAACTATAGCCAAGCACACTCAATTGGCTGAATTCGGAACTGCCATGGAAGAGAACAGGGAGAGCTGCACAAGTGTGGCCCACTCTCCATTCTCTGATAAATAGACAACCAAGTCACATTATTATGACCACCAGCTAATATCCAGAGTACACACTGTGTGCGGCACAGACAGTATCTAGATAGACTGGGAGTGACTAGAGTGAATATAATGATCGAGGGGGTCCCACAGATGCTTAATTGGGTTTATCTGGGGCATTAGTGGGCCAGGGTAGTACTTGAAAGTCTCGGTCATGCTTTACCAACCCGTGTTGAATATTGCTACCCATGTGAAATGTCGTATTGTCTTGTTGGAAGATCACGTCCGCCCCAGGGAAGACAATGGGCATGTATGGGTGAACGTGATCTGCAAGGATGGATTCATAGCCTTGGATGAGTAGACCCAGATAATAACTTATGTTCTTCCAGCAGTGGTTGCAGGGTAATTGTTCTTTGATGTTCCTCAGCTGAGATGCCACTGTCCATCTGTTCGATGAAACAGAAAATATGACTCAACGGAGAAGGCAACTGCTTTCCAATCAGCAGACGTTCGTACTGCTTATTTGCAAGGGTACCACAGCAGTACTTGAACAATTCACACACTGCACAGTTTTCAAAATACTGCTACCCTTGACCTAAAAGCCAATAATTATCCATATTTGCAAAGGACATGACAGCAACAAGGGATGTGCCTGCAGGTAGTCTATTGCACCATATATACTCACCGAACCAGCTCACCACACATGACTTCCTTCATGAGCTGCATGCTTACAACGTCAAAAATAGGAAGTGGTCATAATAATTTGACTCTAATGTGTATATTAAAGTTAGCACAGAGATCTCTCCCGTAATCTATTTATACCCAAGGGCTGTAACTATAAGGGTATGTTCACACGATGTACTGTGGCACGTACAGTACGCCCCGCAGTACATCGTGTGTTTCGGGAGCTCGAGCTAATACGCGCGTACACCCGCGGTGGGGGGTGGGGGGGGCGGTAGCCCGCCAGCCACATTCACATTCGTTACTCGTGGCGCGTATTTGCCGCAAGTAATTGACATGTCACTTTTCTCCGTGCGGGGAGAGGAGACGTAATCCATAGTTCTCTATGAGAGCTATGGATTACCGTAATTATGGGGCGCCTTTCCCCACATATTAAGCGTAGTACGCTGCGAAATGCGATCTAAAATAAACCTTGTGAACATACCCTAAGAATCTGGCATCCTCTGCGACTAGAGGGAAAAAAAAGTTTCTATAGAAACATTACCGTATGAGCAGTGAAACTGTGGAACTCTCTGCCAGAGGAACTTGTCTGAGTGAACTTGCTAATCAACTTTTGCTAACTTGTTTAAAGAGTTCAAAAGGGGCTTGGATGCAGGGCCGGGACGATGGCTAGGCAGAGGTAGGCGATAGGCTAGGGCGCCATACCTCTACCTGCCACAAGTGGGCGCAGAACGGGCATAGAGCCAGCTCCATACATATAAGGTGCTGGCTGTTAGTCACAGCCAGGCTGCAGCAGGAGGTATTGAGGATTATCTCTGCCCGCCCCCCTCACACTCCCACCCCCTCGGCGCCGGGTGGGGGAGGGGAGGTTCGGTTCGGGTGAAGAGCAGCAGCACTATGTTATTAAGGATGATAGGAGAGGTAAGTCTACCTCCCTCCCATCATCTCTATGCTTCTCTATGTCATCCTCTCTTGTTCTGACAGCTTCCTCTCACAGGATGCTGCATGTAGGGAGGAGTGGGCGGAGTTTTGGCTCACTACACAGCACAGAGTGCTCCAGGACATGTGAGTGTTTTGTGTGGGGGCCATAGTGAGAAAGTGGGGACCATAGTGAGAAAGTGGGGACCATAGTGAGAAAGTGGGGACCATAGTGAGAAAGTGGGGGCTATAGTGAGAGGAGGGGGCTATAGTGAGAAAGAGGGGGACCATAGTGAGAAAGTGGGGGTTATAGTGAGAGAGTGGGGGGGATAGTGAGAAAGTGGGGGCCATAGTGAGAGAGTGGGGGCCATAGTGAGAGAGTGGGGGCTATAGTGAGAAAGTGGGGGCTATAGTGAGAAGGGGGGGCTATAGTGAGAAGGGGGGTTATAGTGAGAGAGTGGGGGTTATAGTGAGAAAGGGGGGGCTATAGTGAGAGGGGGGGTTATAGTGAGAAAGTGGGGGTTATAGTGAGAAGGGGGGCCATAGTGAGAAAGGGGGGGCTATAGTGAGAAAAGGGGGGCCATAGTGAGAAAGGGGGGGGCTATAGTGAGAAAGGGGGTCCATAGTGAGAAAGGGGGGAGTTATAGTGAGAGGAGGGGGGCTATAGTGAGAGGAGGGAGTTATAGTGAGAGATTGGGGGTTATAGTGAGAGGAGGGGGCTATAGTGAGAGGAGGGGGCTATAGTGAGAGGAGGGGGCTATAGTGAGAGGAGGGGGCTATAGTGAGAGGAGGGGGCAATAGTGAGAGGAGGGAGCAATAGTGAGAGGAAGGGGCTATAGTGAGAGGTGGGGTTTATAGTGAGAGGAGGGAGCGGAGGGGGCTATAGTGAGAGGAGGGAGCAATAGTGAGAGGAAGGGGCTATAGTGAGAGGAGGGGGGCTATAGTGAGAGGAGGGAGCAATAGTGAGAGGAGGGAGCAATAGTGAGAGGAGGGAGCAATAGTGAGAGGAGGGAGCAATAGTGAGAGGAGGGAGCAATAGGGAGAGGAGGGAGCAATAGTGAGAGGAGGGAGCAATAGTGAGAGGAGGGAGTTATAGTGAGAGGAGGGGGCTATAGTGAGAGGAGGGAGCTATAGTGAGAGGAGGGGCTATAGTGAGAGGAGGGGGGGGGAGCTAGAGTGAGAGGAGGGGGCTTATCGTGAGAGGGGGGAGTTATAGTGAGAGGAAGGGGCTATACTCCACTGTCGTGTGTTGGAATTGTGTTTTTTATTCTCATTCCACCTAGCTGGGGAGGACGCAGGCATGTGCGTTAGGTTAGGGCTGTGAATTTTTTTTGGGGGGTGGGGGAGGCATTGGCTCTACTTGCCTAGGGCACCAAATGCCTTGTCCTGGCCCTGCTTGGATGCATTTCTGGAGTATAATAACATTGCCAGTTATTAGACATTGACTATCTTTTTGGAGAATGGTTGGTGACCCAGATATTTATTTGATTGACAGATTTTGTCCGGAAGAATCAGAATTTTTTTTCTGCTAAATTGAAGACAATTAACTTTTACCTTCATAGTTTTTTTTTTTCCTTGCCTTTCTCTGCTGCTGTAACGGCTTGGTTTGGAGATGATGCCAGTCACCGCCGTTTAACCACTCATATGCTGCAGTCAGTAGTGACCACGATATCTATGTGATTTGACAGAGAGAGGGGGCTCCCTCTGTCACCTATCAGATTGCCAGTTTATTCCTGGCAATAATGTTTTGCTATATTTAGTATAACAAAACTCTATATAAGTAATCAGATTTGCAATGTAAATTCCTCTAGTTGGCCTAAAAAAAAAAAAAAAGTTAAATAACGTTTAGTAAAAGAAAAAATGCGGTGTAAAAAAAAATTTTTTTTCTCCAAAATGGTCCAATCGAAAAATACCACTCCCACAAAAAACATGCCCTCATACAGTTAGGTCGAAGGGGAAAAAAAAGTTATGATTTTTTTTACAG
Organism: Phyllomedusa bahiana; assembly: GCA_025379985.1. Classification (NCBI taxonomy): domain Eukaryota; kingdom Metazoa; phylum Chordata; class Amphibia; order Anura; family Hylidae; genus Phyllomedusa; species Phyllomedusa bahiana. The sequence goes on along the minus strand of JAODAL010024415.1, from coordinate 54,142 downwards.
TTGCTGATCAGAAAAAAATGCTTGACCCTCTCTCATCAGGCTGTTTCACAGATCCTGCTCTTCATAGCCAGGTTCAGGATCTACTCTTCAGGCTGTGGGTGGTCCTACAGCAGTGATTGGCCATTTCTTTGTGAGTCTGTTAAAGGGACATTTGTAATGGAAGGGTCTAATCAGCAAAAATTAAGGCTGCAAAGCTCTAAAGGGTTACAATTTGTTAACAAGAAACACAAACATGTTCCTGTGCTGCTAAGATAGTAAGTAATGTCACCAGCCCCTCCATGATTGGTAACTTAGGGAAGCTTGTGTACACAAGAAGGAGATAAAAAATGTGCTAACTCTGCAATAATACAAACTCAGAGCAACAATGTATTTGGTAATAGACTTTTACTTACCTTTGCCTACATATTTAAAGCTATACCTTTAATGACTAAGGCACAAGCAGTTTTACACTCACTCTGTCTCCTCGGGCTTAGGGTGGTTTAGCAGTGATTAGTATACGAGCTACGTATTCACAGCACTTCTAATTGCTCTGACTTGAGAGCAGGAGGTCTTATATATACTCCAGAGAGCTTTAGAGCTCAATGTAAACAATTAATTACTCTCCTTTGTTTGTTAGAGAACACGCTGTTCTCAAGCTGCCAGCAGTCCAACTTGTGATGACATGACTTCTTGCTCCCAGATGCCGACCTGTGTGCACCTAAAGCAGATAAAATCTCTCTTATCTCCTCAACAAATCAAAAAAGCAAAGCAATTGAAAGTTTTCATTGAACTGCCCCTAAATGTTGTTGTGAGACAACCCAATCTTTGTTGTGAGACAACCCCTTTGTATGTTTGTTGTGACGTAAAAGCTAGGTAATTATTCACTACATTTTTTGGTTTTTTTAGGCTGTTTGGCTTAAAAACAAAGGAGCTGTCCCAAATTTGTATTGCCTAATACACCAAGAATTATAGTCTGACAAATTATGCAGTGAGATCTGGTTACATTCCACATGATGTACTTGTAGGCCAGGAGGATGTATTCTTTTTAATAAACTAATCAACAGTACATTGTACATAGTACGGTTGGAAAAAGACATACGTCCATCAAGTTCAACCAAGGTTGGGGTAAATGTGGATGAAGGGAGGGGGATAGGGAATTTTCAAGCTTTGTTTCCCCTACTGATAAAGACTTTCAAATCCAAAAGGCAAGAAGCAATCTGCCCTAAAGGAATATTTCATTTTTGCTCCCAAAAAAGCCATCAGACTGGATCTAGACATTTTATATAGCTACATAAGTATTAATATTATTTAGTACTAAGTAGTTTTCTAAGCTTTCTTGAAGCCCTCAACTGTTCCTGCTGCAACCAGTTGCCCAGGTGGCTATTATACAGATTCACAGTTCTCATGTTGAAGAAGGCTTTTCTCCTCTGAATATTGAGTCTTTTTTTCTCTAGACAAAGGCAATGTCCTCTTGTCTTTTGAGAGGGTTTTATATAAAATAGCTTTTTCACATACTTTTTGTACCGGCCATTTATGTACTTGTAGAAATTAATCAGGTCTCCCTGTAGCCATCTTTTCTCAAGACTAAATAAGTGCAGTTCTTTTAATCTCTCGTCACAACTAAGATGCCTCATTCCCCTTATTAGCTTAGTTGTTCATCTTTGCACTCTCTCTGGCTCCATTACATCCTTTCTATAGACTGGAGCCCAGAACTGAACAGCATATTCCAAATGAGGCCGCACCAATGCTTTATACAGCGATATTACATCAGTATTACACAACATTACATTAAGTCCCGTGAGTCTATGCCTCTTTTAATATACACCAATATCTTAGAGACAGTTGATTGACATTGTGCTGTTCTGTAATCTATGATCTAAAAGTACATCCAGATCCTTCTCAACGAGCGATTTTCCCCCATAGGACATATGAAGCCTGCAGATTATTCATACCCAGATGTAGAACCTTACATTTATCCACATTGAACCTCATTTGCCAAGTGGATGCCCAAACACTCAGTGTGTCCAGGTCTGCTTGCAATTTATGAGCATCTTCCATTGATTGCACTACACATAGGTTGGTGTCATGTGCAAAAATGGATATAATATCAGTTGCTTGGCACCTTCTGTTAATATTATTCATAAATGCTGGGTATGTACATAAGTAACAAAATCCACTATTCATATGTACCCGCAAAAAGAATTAACCATAATCCAATGCTTATTCAAATCGTATAAATTTATTTTGAAGCGACCAACTTAGACATAAACATTTTCGGTCCAGTTTAGACCTTCATCAGATGTGTCGCTGAAAACATACAACAGATACAAAATTACTAACGTACAACGTATAACAAAACACTCCACAGTGATTAACATGTAACAGGTGTGAGCGTTATCTACAAACGTGAAATATTAATAAACACACCATACAAAGTTATGTCACAAACACAACAACAGATATATAGAGGTGCATGTCCAAAATTTATAGAAGATCTTAAAATACAACATACCTCTTATAATGTAAAAAAATACAGAACCTACAATGATAAAAATATGTCTAGATTATAGCACAACCACCTATGCAGTCATCTCATTGTGGCTCACTAAAAGTATATATACTTCTCTATGGTCCAACAAAATTGACCCAGAAGTCCATTATGAAATAGTAATTCAATAATGATTACATATATGAGCATGTATATGTATAAATACCGGCGGGTTATGGAAAACAAGAACACTGGCCGCAGCTCAGTAAAGTTGAAAATGCAAGCGCCGCGCTCCATTGGGAGCTCGGCGTCTCTAAATACCCACGGCGCATGCGCCGTTTAAGATCCCGGATATACGTCACTAAAGGGCATGTTGAGTACAACTTCGGCCCTTACCATATCCTTGACGCATGCGTGAACCGGCAAACAGCGCGGTGCTAAAGCTCCCACGGTATGTCCAGTGTAAACACAAGACAGTAAGACATGATCTAGTATGTTTTTTGGGCTCAAAATGAATCATTAATGCTAGACTATGTTGTTATATTCCTAATCAACATATAGTGTTGAAGATTAAATGCAGAGGTAATGTTCATAAGAACACCAAAAAATCCCATAAAGGAGAATGATTTTAAATGGACATGCAGCTCTATTTACATTTAACACATTACATTTTATCCATTTATATAAGTGCAACATATTATGTGCAAAACAACATACAACAACTCCTCTATTATACCAGTACCCTAGAAGTTACACCTTTTAATACAATAGAAATATATCTAACAAAAGATACTCTACCAATAAGTCTCATAAATGATCCTCACATGCATAGAAACATCATCGAAATGAAAAATCACATTCTCGATTTAGGCCTTTTGGTGTCAGTGTCTAAATGGTGAATCCACCATGACTCCCTCTCTCTTAGCAGTTTAACTTGATCTCCTCCCCTACGGGGACGTTTGACCTGTTCTAGAATTTGAAAGCGCAACTGTGCCACTGAGTGCTTTGCCTGTATGAAATGCGCTGGAACTGGTAGCCAATTTTTCTCCCAACGTATTGTAGATTTGTGACAGGCAATTCTGTCTTTTGCTCTTTGCATTGTTTCCCCTACATAGATGAGACCACAGGGACATTTCAACAGGTAAATCACAGCTGATGAATCACAGGTAAAACAACCTCTAACGGGTATTCTTTTTCCCGTATGCGGATGTTGCACAAATTCTCCTTTGATAACATTGGCACAGTGTGCACAATGTAGGCACGCAAAAGTACCTCTCTTGGGAATGGACAGTGTACTTTGCACTACTGAGGTTCCAATGGGACCAAAGTCAGCCCTAACAAGAGAATCTCGAATATTTTTTGGACGCCTCAAACAAACCATTACAGGATGAGTAAATTCTTCAACTGAGGGATAATATTCGCCCAATAGAGGCCATCTCTTCCTAATGCATTGATATACCTACTACATAATACGATGATATGCACTGATGAACTTAAGGCTCTATCATCATTCTGCCTGACATAATTGAGCCTTAAACTCATCCTGTGCTATTGTCAAAGTGTGCTCTGGATAATGTCTCCTTCTGAATTTATCCGCCATTTCCTCCAGTCTACATCTCTGCAGTGTTGGCTCCGACACGATACGACGTACCCGGGCAAATTGGGATTTCGGTAGAGAATATTTAGTATTTTTGGGATGACAGCTCCTAAAGTCCAACAGGCTGTTTTTATCTGTTGGTTTAGAATAGATGTCAGTTGATAAATTTCCATATTCATCTTTCTTCACCAAGGTATCAAGAAAGTGGAGCTGACAATCATTAAACTCCATTGTGAATTGTAATTCACTACAGAAGGAGTTCAAAAGTCCAAAAAATGCATGTAGGCTATTAACATCGCCCCGCCATATGCAAAAGACATCATCGATATAACGCCTCCATATCAAGACATGGTCAAAAAAATATCCTGTAGTATAAATATGGTTTCCCTCAAAATCAATCATATAGGCGTTTGCATATGGCGGGGCGAAGTCCGAGCCCATGGCTGTACCTCTCCTCTGAATGTAAAACTCATTACCCCAAAGGAAGTAATTTTCGGTCAAAACGATGGTCAATAGTTCTAAACAGAATCTTTGTTCCTCCCCACTGAGATTAGAGTATCTCAATAGTTTGGAAACTGCCAATAGGCCTCCTTGATGTTCGATCGATGTATATAAACTCACTATATCGAACGAAACTAGTAGAGTATCAGTTGGTATGTTCTTTATATCCCTAATTATCTGTTAAAAATGAGAGGTATCCAAAATAAATAATGTCGAAACCTTAATTAAAGGTGTCAAGATTCTTTCAAGAAACTTGGCAATAGGACTGAAGATTGAGTCAGTGGACGCCACAATTGGGCGACCCGGTGGTCTTTCAAGACATTTGTGGACTTTCGGAAGTATGTAGAATACAGGACATATTGGATGTTGCATCTGTAAATACTTATAGGTAGATGGATGAATCACTTTCTTCAATAAATATTCATCCAATACCTCCTGTATCCTCCTCCTAATTTTCGGTAAAGGATCCCTATCCAATTTCTGGTATGTAGATACGTCAGATAATTGACGATGTACTTCCTCCACATACATATGTCTATCCATAATCACCAGGACTCCACCTTTGTCCGCTGGTTTGCAGATTATTTCTTTATTTTTCTGGAGAGAAAATAAGGCCCTTCTTTCTTCTTTACTCAAGTTATCATGGAAATGCATTTTCTTTTGTTCTGATAGAACCTTACGAATATCGTTATCAATTAAGGAGATAACTGCCTCTATGCCATGTGAAGTTCTTGGAGGGTTAAAGGTACTTTTAGTTCTCAGTCCCAGTGTTTTAACTGAAATTGCACTAGATACAACTGAAGAATCCCCTCATTTGTAACATCATGACTGGAACCAAAATGTACCTTTAAGCGTAAAGTCCGATAAAAATATCTCAGTTCTTGTTCAAATTTGAACGAGTCAAAAAGAGGTGTAGGGCAAAACGATAGACCTCTTTGTAAGAGGTTCAATTCTGAGGGAGATAAATTGATTGATGAAATATTAATCCCTAAATTATCCTCAGTATTTAAACTTGTGATCGTGTCCGACCTTGTATTAATTTTTCTTTTGATATTGCTCCATCTAACCCTCCTCGTCTTTTTGAAAAAATTCTTCCGTCCCTGTCCTCTTAAAAAAGGTTGGCGACGTGAATAACTGTTGTACTCGCTCCCTGAACTGGATTGTCCCTGTTCGTATGATGGTCGTCGGTCCCTTCCAAAACTACCTAAGGAGGAGTCTCGCCATCTATAAACTCGCTGATTTGTATAATCCTCTGTATCTCTTAAGAATTTTTCTTTCTTTTTCTTCTCAATATATTGGCGATACTCCCTTAAATTGTTTTCAGATTTTTCTTTCAAACTAGCCCAATCTGTGGTTGGCAATAAGGCAGATAATTGGGTCTCAATAGAATGGATACGTTCCTTAAGATCATGCATAGACTTCTGTAGATATTCGATTGATAATATCTAGTGAACATTTATTTAAAATACTTTCAAATTTTTCACAATAGGTTTCATCATCTTGAAATAATGTGGGTCGTAGATTACATCTGAGACCTCTCGGAATACGATAAGACTTACAATATTCGGCTAAAGTTACACAGTGCAACTCATAAGATACAAGATTTTTAGAGTCACGCTCCAAATCCTTCATGCGTAATTCTCCCGAAGGAACATGTAAAAAATCATTATTGTTATCTGTGACAAAATTCTAGAAACATCTTGTTCATTATATTGAAATGTATTAGAAGACATTTATCACAGAGTGCTTCAAGACAAGAAAAATCAGATATAATATCAGTTGCTTGGCACCTTCTGTTAATATTATTCACAAATGCTGGGTATGTACATAAGTAACAAAATCCACTATTGGTATGTACCCGCAAAAAGAATTAACCATAATCCAATGCTTGTTCAAATCGTATAAATTTATTTTGAAGCGACCAACTTAGACATAAACGTTTTCGTTCCAGTTTAGACCTTCATCAGATGTGTCGCTGAAAACATACAACAGATACAAAATTACTAACGTCACAACGTATAACAAAACAATCCACAGTGATTAACATGTAACAGGTGTGAGCGTTATCTACAAACGTGAAATATTAATAAACACATCATACAAAGTTATGTCACAAACACAACAACAGATATATAGAGGTGCAGGTCCAAAAGTTATAGAAGATCTTAAAATACAACATACCTCTTATAATGTAAAAAAAATACAGGACCTACAATGATAAAAATATGTCTAGATTATAGAACAACCACCTATGCAGTCATCTCATTGTGGCTCACTAAAAGTAAATATACTTCTCTATGGTCCAACAAAATTGACCCAGAAGTCCATTATGAAATATTAATTCAATAATGATTACATATATGAGCATGTATATGTATGCATACCGGCAAAAATGGAAACATGGCTATTAATCCCCTCCACTATATCATTAATAATAATAATCTTTATTTATGTAGCGCCAACATATTCTGCAGCACTTTACAAATTCAAGGGTAAACGTACAGACACTACACATTAAAAGTACTTACAGATGAGACACAAGGTGTGAGGGCCCTGCTCGTGAGAGCTTACAATCTATTAGGGTGTATGGGTGAAACATACGGTAAGAAGTGCCAAATTTACAATGGTCCAGCCTTGTTTCATAAATAGGAGGTGGTTTACATGAAAAATGGATGAACCTGCCACCCAGACTGTACATCTATATACAGATAAGAGCCTGTGAGTGCCCTAGTGTAGGGAGTGACAAATGTGTGTGATAGCAGTTAGGGATCTTGGTAGGCCAGACCGAGAAGATGTATTTTCAGGGCCCTCTTAAAACTATGACGGTTGTGAATGTGCCTGATCGCCCGCGGTAGCATGTTCCAGAGAACTGGTGCCGCACGTGTGAAATCTTGGAGACGGGCATGGGAGGTTCGGATCATTGATGATTGTAACCTGATATCAGCAGCAGAGCGGAGAGAGCGGGTCGGGTGGTAGACAGAGACGAGGGAGGAGATGTGGGGGGGAGGGGTGGGCAGCGTTGTGGATACATTGAACAAAAGATGACCCAGTACTGAGTCTTGTGGTCAGCACTCATAATCAGGGACCACTCAGAGTAGGAGTCATTTACCACCACTCTCTGAGTACGATCCGATAGCCAGTTTTTAATCCACTTACAGTTATTTCTAACCCAATAGACTTTAATTTACTCAATAACTGCGTATGAGGGACAGTGTCAAACGCCATTGCAAAGTCTAATAACACTATGTCCACAGCCGCCCCACTATCCAGACCTCTACTCACCTCTTCATAAAAACAGATCAGGTTGGTCTGCCAACTTCTGTCCTGTAAAATCATGCTGGCAATCACTTATAATATTGTATTCCGCCACATATTCCTGTATATAGTCCCTTATGAGCCCGGCAAACATTTTTCCCACAATGGATGTTAAACTTACTGGACTATAATTACCTGGACAAGACTTGGAGTCTTTTTTGAAGATGGGAACTACATTTGCCTTGCGCCAGTCTCCTGGTACTATACCAGTCACCAGGGAATCTTTAAATATCATGTACAGGGGCACACCGATAACCGAGCGGAGCTCTTTAAGAACTCTTGGGTGTAAGCCATCTGGGCCTGGAGCCTTGTTCACATTCAGGTTATTTAACATGTCTTGGACCATTTCTGTACTCAGCCAATTTATTATATTAGTTGGTGGATTAACAGCACTGGCACCACCTATCTCCACACTGGCCCTGTCACCATAAGCTCTAACACTGCACCCCAGTGACCACCTCCCTATTACAGTTTTTTAAGGGTCCTACATGCTCTGACTTTGGTTTTTTAGCATTTATATGCTTAAAGAATTTCTTGGGGTTAGTCTTGCTGTCCTTGGCCATCTGCCTTTCATTTTGTATTTTAGCTGGTTTAATCCCCTTTTTTACAGATTCTATTAAGCTCTTTGTATTTTTCAAAGGCTAATGCTGACCCCTCTGACTTATATTTTTAAATGCCCTTTTTATTATTTATTGCCCTTTTAACAGAAGGTAGAAACCATGTTGGATTTAGTTTTAATCATCTAGACTTGTTACCCATAGGAATACATTTTGCTATAAATTTCTCCAGAGTATATCTAAAGCTCTCCTATTTGGCTTCTACGTCACTATTTGATAATAACTGCTCCCAGTCTATGTCCTGTAGTGCTGCCCTCAATAAGGGGAAATTGTCCTTTTAATGTTTTTATCCCCCTGTCTGTGTTTATTTCTTCCAGTTTAGGTGAAAACTAACTATATTGTGGTCGCTGTTACCAAGACTTTCAGAAACAGTGACCGCTCCAACAAGTTCTGCTTTGTTACAATGACCAGATCCAACAGAGCAGCACTTCTAGTGGGATCCTCTACAAACTGACCAATAAAATGACAGGTTAATGAAATTCCTCCCCTTTGCAGTTGAAGCAGAACCGTGACCCCGTGAATAGTGGGGTAATTGAAGTCGCCCATTATCACCACTGTACCCTCCTGTGCTGCCTGCTTCATTTGTCTATGCAGATGACCCTTTTATCTCCTCAGTGATTTGGGGGGTCTATAGGTTACACCAAAAATATTTTTTTCTGTGTTACCCCCCGTATTTCCACCCACAAGGTTCCCGTATATTCACAATCTTCACCCTCTATTGCCTTCATATCACTCCTTCCATACAGACACAATCCTCGTCTTTCCTGTTTGCCCAGTTCTTCCTCAGTAGTGTAAAACCCTGAAGGTAAACAGCCCGATCATGTGCGGAGTCCAGCCATGTCTCGACAACACAAACTACATCACTTTGTTCCTCTAGAACTAGCGCCTGATGCTTCCCCATTTTGATTGCTAGACTTCTGGCATTTGTGAACAGAGCCTTTAAATTCCCTTCCAGATTAATTCAGTAAAGGGAATAGGATTATACTGTAGATATTGTTGGCACCTTTATCTTCAGTGCTGGTTTGCAACACATGGATCGCCTTATTCACTAGTCTAGTCCATCCCTCACAGTCTACTTCCCCACCCACCAAAACAGTCTGCCCCTGTCTAACCTATCTACCCCTGCATTATCTAGATTGTCCTCCCTCCTCATCCCTACTTTAAATACTCCCGCACCCCTTCTACAATTCTCTCCCCTAGCACAGCAGACCACCTTCCATTCAGATGCAACTTATCTGTAGAAAACAGGTAGCACCCCAATGAAAAATCAGCCCCGTGCTCTAAGAACCCAAACCCCTCTGTCCTACACCAAGACTTCAGCCATGCATTTAATTCCCTTAGCTCCCGCTGTTTTCCCTGCATTGTACACTTGCCATAGTTTTGCACATAGTTTAAACTAGAGAATGCTTGCTGTTCCAATGCTCTTTATTCTTTCAATGCTCTTTTTTCTTTTCTTAGGCACCTTCTTGGGCACTCCTGCTTTGTGGTATAGGCTTATTTGTGTATCAGTCTTTGGATGCTATTGATGGCAAACAAGCCCGAAGAACCAACAGCAGTTCTCCCCTTGGGGAGTTGTTTGACCACGGATGTGACTCCATATCAATAGGTAATACTCCTCTATTGGATTTGGGCCTCCATTTTTCAGTGTTGTGGTCTCTTAAGCTTTTATGTTTGGTTCTCTTGTTTATTGCTAAGTGTGTGATAAATGAATAATGTGTTCCTTATTCTAATGATTGTTCTTTTCCCACGCAGTGTTTGTAGGAGTGGGGACTATAGCTGCAGGACGTCTTGGAACACTGCCCAGCTGGATGTTTTTCTGTTGCTTCATCAGCATGTTCATGTTCTTCTGTGCCCAGTGGCAGACCTATGTGTGTGGCACCCTAAAGTTTGGATTGTAAGTGGTTTTTGTAATGTATATTTTTAAAGCATTATCAAATAAGGTAAAAATCAAATTCACTCCATTACACAAAACACCAAGTATGGATATGCAGTTGAGTCACGTAATTACAACCACTTCCTACTTTCGATGTCAGCAGTGCGTATCTCGTAAGCAAAGTCATATTTGGTGAGCTGGCTTGGTGTGTATATATGGTGTGTTATAGGCTGTCTGCACACATTTCCCCCGTTGCTGTTATGGGTAAAAGGGGCAATTTATCAGAGATGTAAAAAAGGATGATTATTCACTTTCAGGCCAAGGGTGGCAGTTTTTCTGAAACTGTGCAGTGTTCGAACTGTTCGCGTGTTTCAAGGGTGATAGTGTATTGTGAGTGGACAAACGGTACCATTGTGAAAAATATGGAGTCCTGCGTTCCATTGACGTAGAAGGTAAATGTCAGCTATGAAGGTGCAGACCAGTATGCTACATTGGAGCCGCTCACCACCAAAATGGACCAAAAGGCTACTAGTGTGTATAAAACAACAGTTCACGGCATATGGGGCTCCTATGCTGATAGATGATCGCTGCACCTCTGCTAATGAAGTTGCATCAGCAGAAAAGACTTAAATTCCTTAGCAGTATTGGAATTAGTTCCCTGCTAATTTGCAAAGGGTCGCCTTCTCTGAAGAGTCAAGTTTTCTGCTTCATCAAACAGGTGGATGTTGACCTGTCATGTGACAAACTTCAGAGAACAAACATCTTGCAACCATTGCTGAAGGAACACAAGCTGGTGGTGGCAGTGTTATGGTCTGGGGACATGCCACTAATCCATGTGGAAGGCATTCTCAAACCAGTTTGGGCATGAATCCTTACTGGCATCAGAAGGATAATGCAACATCACATGGCTAAAATGTCTGACACTGGGTAGAAGAGCCTGAGCAATACTTCATAATTCCCCAGACATAAACCCAATTGAGCATCTGTGGATCAATCTCGATAATATGGTCGCTCTATGGGTCCTCCCTACACACCCTCCAGTAGCTGTGGGTTACACCGCAGTCAGCATGACTCCAGATACCTGTGAAAACCCACCAGGACCTTACTGAGTCACTCCCAGCCAGTCTAGCTGCTGTCTTTGCTGCACATGACGGTTACTCTGGATATTACTTGGTAGTATTTGACAATAATAAGCTACCTGACACTCTTCAAGTGGCATAGAAGGAAAGGGCAACTGGATATATAAGGACCGGGCAGAATAAGAAATAACCCATTATATTTTAGAAGTGTATATAACCGTATTTATTTTTTTCTAAAATATTACTAAGTTCAGCCTCATGGTCGTCCTCTGGCTTAACTGCAAGAAGAAACTCTGAACTTTTCTTCCTTTAATCTGGGATCTGACAATATAGGAAGTTTTATCATCTAGAACTTGTTTTCAGCACTGAACTGCAATAAAATATGGAATTTCATGAGACCAGAAGAAGAGTGAGCGGACAACACTATAAAAATCACATAGTAGCAGATTGTGTTAGCATTTGTTACTAAAGGTTCTGTACAAATGAGTCTTATACACTTTTGATTGACCATTGTATTATCCAACATGCCAGATCCCATTGATGCTGGATTAAATTTACAGTACAGGGTGACTCTAAAAGGCCGGTGCAGTTACAGTAAGGGCTTGTCCCCACGGCCAGGGTTTTTGATTGGTTTTTCATACAGTTTGCGGTTTTAAAAACCATCTGAAAACTGACAAGCAATGCTCCCCCATAGACTTTAATAGAAAATCTCTTCAGCAGTCCCCACTGAACGGATTTTCTGCCGGACGTTTTTTCTCGCCAATAATTCATTGGGGGACACAGCACCTTGGATATAGGCCCTTGCCTTCGGAGGCGGACACTAGCCGGATCAAACGTCTCAGACCCGCCCCGACGGCCTATATCCCTCCTGCTGACGCCAGGCTGATCAGTTTTCAGCCTAGTGTCAGTAGGAGGTGAGGTACGCGAGACGTCGACATGGTAGCATCTCGTCCCAATCCCTAGCGCCCGGGTTATATGGCCAGGAATCCCCTGGCGCTGGCAGTGGACTTGCTGGTCCTGCCTTGGGGCAGGTTGGTCTGTCCTGTCTTTTTTAACCCTTGGCACTTCTTCCTCGAGAGCTCAAGTGCCTCGAGTGCAAGAGGATACCAGCTGTGCCCTCCACCTTAGGATTAGGGCCGCAGGTCGGGGTGTGCGGAACTCGGGCCCAATTGGCAAATGGTTCTTGACCGTTTCCTTTACGCCCAGGCCTTCTGTCGCAGGGCCCTCTGCTCCAACCCACGTTCCGCGGTTGCAGTTTCACAGCAGGGTTGTTGCGACTGCAACCCTAGATCACCCGGGTCTGTTGCCCAGAAACTGTCACCCTTTGGTATGTCCTACTCCAAGGGTGCCGTTGTTTCTGCAGTCAGGCCGGGAGCTCGGCTCGCCCTCTCCCACTTGAAAGGGCAGGGTTCGGTTCACCGAGTCTGTGCAGCGCAAGCTGGCTTCCGCTCACAGGTTAACGTTTTTTATTGCAGGGGGTCATGCATTTGGTCCCTCTGGTTCGTAGGCCTATCGAACCGTGGGATACAATACTTGTTTGGGAAATCAGACAGTCTGCACCTCTCGGGCCTCCACGGGAAGTCTCCCTGTGTTTACTTTTATGGAAGATGTCCTTCTGGGTGGCCATTACTTCTATCCACCAGGTGTCTGTATGGGCAGCTCTATCTGCAGGCCGCTGTTCTGGGGTCTGCGGAAGGACAAGGTTACTCTGTGTTTCGTTCCATTATGTTTCCCTAGGATGGTTTCATCATTTCATATCAATGAAGACATAGTTCTGCTCTCTTTTTTTGCCCCTCGTCCTCTCATCTTTGAGGATGATTGTTATGTTGGGTAGGCATGGTCAGGGCCGTTCGGTTCTACCTCTCTGTTTTGGATCCTTTAGGTACACGCAGCCCTCTTGGGTCAGCCCTGAGGGTTCTTGCAGGGCTTGGCCTCCTCTAGGCCGCCGTTGCCAGCCGGATCTGGTCCATAGTTACGCAGGTCACGGCTCGCTCCCCACGACCAGTTGGTGCCACCTGGATGGTACAGCTTCAAGCCCTCGGCTTTTTGCGGGTTTGCAAAGCTGTCACCTGGGCTTTGGCCCATACTCCGTCTAAGCTCTACCCAACTCATACCTTGGCCTCGGCTGCCGCAGCTCTCGGCCGTAAGGTACTTCAGGTAGCAGTGGGCTGATGCTTGTCACTGCTGTTGAAGTTTTCTAGTCGCCCACCCTCTGGGACTGCTATTGGACATCCCAAGGTGCTGTGTCCCCCAATGAATTATTTGCGAGAAAATGGGATTTTTGTACTTACCGTAAAATCCTTTTCTCGTCCAATTCATTGGGGGACACAGGTCCCGCCCTCGATTTTTTTTTCGCCAGGGAATTAGGGTTCTCTTTTGTTCCTTCTATCGGCCACGGCTTTTGTACCAACTGATCAGCCTGGCGTCAGGAGGAGGTATATAGGCCGTCGGGGCGGGTCTAAGACGTTTAATCCGCCTAGTGTCCGCCTCCGAAGGCAAGGGCCTATACCCATGGTGCTGTGTCCCCCAATGAATTGGTCGAGAAACGAATTTTACAGTAAGTACAAAAATCCCATTTTTTACACCGCCGATGGTCTGAAAAACTTAGAACATGTTAATTCTTCTGCCCGGTTTTTGGGCAGAACATGAACATGTATATATGAAGGGTAAGGGCTTGGATCTGCAAACCGCAGACAAAAGCAGTCACCCTACGTGCCCAAAAAAGGCAAAATAACGGCCGGTATTTTGTCAGTGCCGTGGGAACGCACCCAAATATCAGTGGTAATTGACTAGTGACTAAAAATTAAAGCAAAACTGTCTTATTGCCCACATCGATCAATCACAGCACAGCTTTCATTTTCAAGAGCCAAATTTAACATGTGCTTACATATTGTGACATAAGATGGGGAAATCAAAGAACAGAAAAAGCGCTTTGCATGTTGCGATTTGCAATGGGGTCTGTGAGAAAGGACAGCAACATTTTCAGAATACATTTTGTAAATGGGCTCTGCATAAGGATGGGTGAAGCAATTTGAAAGCACTTAGGGGGACGTATGAAAACTGTCTTAGTCTAAGACCTTCTTTGTTGCCCATAGCAACCAATCAGAGCGCCCCTTTCATTTTTTCAGAGCACTATATGAAATTAAAGGTGGGGGGTCTGATTGGTTGCTATGGGCAACAAGGATAGTCTTAGACCAAGACCGTTTTCATACATGATATGACCCTTAGCGTTTGTCATAATTAAAGTCTTGACCACCCAAAGACTTCGTATAGTCCTAGAAAGTCGACCAGGCTGATTGATATGGAACTACAGGTGCCACAATCCACTGTATAGCGGAACCGTCTTTGTTGTAAGCCATACACATTACGTCTTCTTCAGCAGCTGAAAATCGACAACAAAATGAGACACTGTGACTTTTGCATCGACTTGCAAGGATGATTGGAAGAGGATGAATTCAGTGTCAGGAGGGTGTTCAGACTACCTTTCCACTCAGTGGAAAAGTCAGTCTCCACAACGTTAGAATTTGGGGCTAAGAAAACCCATGTCTTGTTATCAAGCACATGAGGGGCTTCTGTGCAATGAGCAGGCACAAAATCTACAGTGCCTTGTTTTTGGACAAAGAATGTTGTCTCCAGCTGCTACTACCTAAACATGTTAAAGAGAACCTGTCAATAGATTATGCCCCCTTGCTGAGGGCAGCACAGGCTAGTGACAGACCTGCTGTTTCCAGCGCTGTGTCCCTTATTCTGTAAGATGCTGGAGTTTTAGAGCATGTACTACTCAAATCTGCAGTTTTCAGCCAGAAAAGAGTCGAACAGTGTCAGTTTTTTCATACCCCACTCACCTGAGACTAGCCCCGCCCACCTCACAAATGATTACCCAATTACTTTGAATAGAGATAAACATGAGAATAACTGTCAGTGGGCGGGGCTAGCCTTTGGGGGGCGTGGCTAACACCTGCTCATGAATAAGATTTGAGCAGTCAATGCTCTAAAACTACAGCATCTTATAGAATAAAGGACACAGCGCTGGAAACAGCAGGTCTGACACTAGCTTGTGCTGTCCTCAGCAAGGGGGACATAATCTATGTGACAGGTTCTCTTTAAAGCATAGTTGCCAACTTTTGAAATTGAAGAAGCAGGAGATTGTAGTGGGCGGCGAGCGTAGCGCGCCATGGCAAAAAATTTGCATGGACACGCCCATCTTGTCAGTGTGCCACGCCCTTCAAAAAGCCACACCCACTCCACCTAACTGCATAACGGCTTTGGAAGAAAGCCAGGTAGATGCCCTTATAGCCAGGTAGTAGCCCCCATAACCAGGTAGTGCCCCTTACAGGCAGGTGATGCCCCTGTAGCCAGGTAGATGCCCCTGTAGCCAGGTAGTGCCCCCTGGTTGCCGGTAGCTGCCCCTGTAGCCGGTAGATGCCCCCCTGTAGCCAGGTAGATGCCCCCTCTGTAGCCAGGTAGATTCCCCACTTTGTTAGCCAGGTAGTTGTCCCCTTTGTTAGCCAGGTAGTTGCCCCCTTTGTTAGCCAGGTAGTTGCCCCCATTGTTTGCCAGGTAGTGCCCCATTGTTGGCCAGGTAGATGCCCCCATTGTTCGCCAGGTGGTGCCCCCTCTGTGACGGGTAGATACCCCCATTGTTTGCCAGGTAGACCCCCATTGTAGCCAGGTAGTGTCCTCTCTGTTGCCAGGTAGTGCCCCCATTGTTTTCCAGGCAGAGCCCCCCTAAAGCTAATAAAAATAAAATAATAAAAAGCCACTCACCTGACCAGGCTCCTGCAGCACGGCCAGCTCCTGCCGATCTCCTCAGCGTCACAGGGGAGTGAGTGCAGCCGCGCGTCACTACTCCTGCGCCGCTGACCTGTATGTACGGCGCACACCGGCGCTGTACATACAGAGGGAGGAGGGGAGCGATCCCTCCTGCCTCCTCCCTGCACAGCGAGACTCCGGGCGGGTGTGCGGACGCTGGGGCCGCTTCACCCGCCTGTGGGAACGGCCAAGCGGCGCCAGAGTAGCGCACTAGCACTAATCTGTCGCCGCGGTCAGTTAAAGAACCCCCGCTGCCTGCTGGCGGCGGGAGGAATGCCAACTCTGCCGGGAGGGCGGGGGGGACCCCAAATAGCGGGACACCCCCGCCAAAAACGGGAGAGTTGGCATGTATGCTTTAAAGGAATGGCTTATGCCACAGACATATGAAGATCTTCCAAAGAACATGTGCACACACAGGATCTAATAAACTGCTTGTTAGTATTGTGAAATCTGTATGTAGGATGTAAGTCTGGAGGAAAATCTCACATTGTAGACTGCTGTATCTGCACAAAGCCTATGGTAATGGGCCATCAGTATGAGATGTTGTACAATATAGACTGCGGTCTACACCGTTCTCTGACAAGAATGCCAGTAGTTCTTATCTTACATGCAGGATTGAAGGGGAACTTACACTTTGGCATTTCTCTAATCTCAAAGGTCCCATGCTTCTAGACAGGAAGCTATTTCTGGAAATTAGTCATTGACTTGCTGCCCAATAGAGTTCATGTATAGGTTTGCCTGTGATTAAAGCAAGGCAATGCTGTACACAGTAACCAAACACTGTCAAAACGCATAACAGCTTTCTGCACATGAATTAAATGGGCTTGGAAACACGAAAATGGATCAGCAGCACTCTGCAAACTCTTCGAGACAAACGCTGAAGATATGCATTATTTTAAAGTGTGTTTCTGCTATATGTAAGAAACACGAAAATCTGAGGCTCTTGACACACATTTTTGATTAACCCTTTAAGGACCAAGGGTTTTGGGGGGTTTTTTGCTTCACATTCGTTTTTTTCCTTGCCACCTTCAAAGCGCCATAACTTTTTTTTTTCTTTTTCCAATTACATAGAAATATAGGGACTTTTATTTTATGGGACAAGATGTACCTTTTAATGGTGTAATAGAATATACTGCTGAAAAAAACATACTTGGGACATGTTTGCATTGGTTTTGTTTTTACGGTGTTTACTTTATGGTGTAAATAATGTGTTATTTATATTCTGCAGGTCGATACGATTCCGGCAATACCAATTATGTATTTTTTATGTTTTAGTACCGTAAAAAAAATCCAAACATTTTCTGTGTTAAACTTGCAGAGCAGTACCATTTTTGCGACCGATAACTTTTTTGTACTTCCATCTATGAATCATGAGTGATGATTAATTTTTTGTGGGCTTAAGTGTACTTTTTTTTTTGGTACCATTTTGGGACAGATGCAACTTTTTGATCACTTTTTTTTCCAATTATTAGGGGACATTAAGGACTTGCTCCCACGGCACAGGTTTTTGGATTTGAAAACCGTCTGTAAATCGACTGTCAACCTTTTTACATTGATTTGAACAGAAAATCCATGCAGCGGTCCCCACTGCCCGGATTTTCCACCGGACAGTTTTTGACACCACCGGCGTTCCTAAAAAACTTGAACCTGTTCATTCTTCTGCCTGGTTTTTGGGCAGAACATGAACATGTGGGTGTGATGGGGGAGGGCTGAATCAGCAAACCGCAGACAAAAGCCGTCTCCCTACATGCCAAAAAAATTACAAAATACCGGTCGGAAAATCCAACTGGTATCTGGTCTTTGCCGTGGGAACGCACCCTAACTGACCAAAAAAAATGCAGTTTTGGCATTTGAAGTTTTTTTTCTTTCTTTTCTTTCCTTTCCTTTGGACTAGTACCGATGCTTACCGGCAATTTATCTCATGTGTCGTTAAGGGGTTAAAACTGTGAGGGCCCATCCACCAATGGCAAGGTGGCTTCAGTTCAAATAGGGATCTCCTCTAATGACCTCATGTATGAAAACTGTCTAGATCTAAGACTTTCTTTGTTGCCTATAGCAACCAATCAGCGCTCCCCTGTCATTTCATTTCATAGTGCTCTGGAAAAATGAAAGGGGAGCTCTGATTGCTTGCTATAGGCAACAAGGAAACTCTTAGACCTAGACAGTTTTCATACTTGTCATCCTAAATCTCACCTCTCTTGGTGCCTTTCCAGGTCTCCACATTTTTCAGGACCTGACACTCCTAGCTATACTAAGTTCTGATTAAAAAATGAGCTTGGAGTAACATGGCTGCAATATTAATGACATTTGTAATCTTAGTAATACGATTGGGCTCCAGTAGGATCCCTAATGGCTTTTCTTTACCAAGCTTAGCATGACTAATTGGTCGCTTTATACTCAAATAGAGAGAGACTTGTCGGTCATGCCAGGCACAGAAAAGCCGGAAATACCTTAGATGGTTGGTAGTAAGAAGCCAGTCAGGATTTATTTTCTTTGTGGTTTGGCAACAATAATCTGCTGACAGAGTCTTTGTGTTCATTCATACAGTCATAAATTGGTGAGGGGCCAGCAGCCATTATTTGTTGTTAATCTGAGGGTGGTAAAGAACACTTTAGTGTTTGGCTATGTTCCCATGGCATATTGCAGTCCGTACCTGTGCGTGCTGCAATACTCCTCTACAGCTCTACGACCGAGCCTCCTATTACTTTTGTTGGGTTATCATAGCACTCAATGAGTGCTATGATTGTACTGTATTTCGATTGCATACTTTGAGCGCATTGCGGCGCAATTATGAGCCGAAGTACGCCCTACAAATACGTCATGTGAACATACCTTTTGATTTCTGTTTTGATGGTTGTGTTTACTGCACAGATAAGTTTTAGAATAACATTAATTATTTTTTGAATTTTCTGAAAAGATTTTGAAGACAGAATGTGATAGTGCTGTACTTTTCTTTACTTCCCAGTCATCCACTATCATTTCCTGAAGAACTCCTATGACTTCAGTACAACGGTGAACTATGGAAAGGATGGATTATGTGTCTGACACATCCAGATCATAGTGCTCTTAACTCGCAGTAGTAATTTTCAATAAGATAGATTTAAAAATGATTTATTTTCTGTAAATTATGAAAGTAATCTGCTTTGTGAACTTGAAAATGAACTCAAATGTAATTTGTTTCCCCAGCATTGATGTGACTGAGCTGCAGCTCTCTGTGACGGCAATGTTTTTGATGTCTGCGATTTTTGGAACTTCGGTTTGGGACCTTGAGGTAAGATGTTGAATAGTGCTTGTTTATACTGTAAAATATAAGGCTATTTTGAGTACATTCCCAGGACCAATCCCATCCCTTCATCAGGAATCTTGGGTTGATTTGCTTTGACCATCTATGACTTTCAGATGGCATGTATATGCCACAGCCACATCAAGTACCTCAAAGTGCATCCACCAATTATAAGTTTGTTCCCAGTTTTCAAAATATGGCTGATGGACACCGAACTTTAGAGGCAATTCTGTGGAATGTCGTCAAGGCAGTTAATGGTGCAAATATTTATCTGATATGTATACACAATTCTATAATGCTCTAATACGTAGTCTTTAGAACCATTTTCACGTATGAAACTACTAGTCATGTTTAACGTAAATTTTATTTAATAAATGTAGGGGTGAACATAGACAGGAGAGGACGCCTGTGACAGTGTATAGGCTTCCTGCTCTCTGGCAATTAATCTGCTGGCATTCAAGTGTTTTCTATTGAACACCTTCCTTATTTCAGCCTTATCCTAGGTAGCATCCCATGAGACTGTATGCTTCAAAGTTTAATGACTTTACCTGTTTACATCTCTCTTCCTCATCTTATCAGGTTAGTGAGGTCACACAAATGAGAAATCGCCTCTCACTAGCAGATCCCACTCTGGTGTGCTATTTTGTCTCATAAACCATAGTTTACCAGTAATGGTGAGCCATGGAAACCATCAGCAAAGTCTATGCTGTTTTGCCCCAAGACATCCCCCAAAAATAAGACCTAGTGCAATTTTTTCAGGCTGAAAATAAAACATGGTGGCATTGCTACAGCTTCTCCCACATCATACATTAGTGTTAGCAGATCATTTAGATTGGTCTTACATCGTGTCGTAGGCTACCAGGACAAGAGGTTATCATTTAAAGGGGTTGTCTCACTACAAGGATTACTTTTTATGTTAAAGATCTTGCAAAAACAGGTCACTTTGCAATATATGTCCATTAACAGTGTCCTACCTATTCTGAGATATCCATCTTGTATAGGCTGCATCAACTCCTCAGGTTGCTATAGCTACAGACCTGTTTGATCTATCCTGATAGGCTGCCAGCACTGGTTGCTATAGCTACAGACCTGGCTTCTACTGCAGCCTAGTAGAAGCCAGTAAACACACCCCTGAATTCAAGGTGAAACCAAGAAAACAGGACTGAGGTAAGATAAATCAATGTAGTGAGACAACCCCTTTAAGGAAAGTGCTATTGCTAGACATGAGAAATTGGGTTCAATACTTCTAAAAGAAATGAAATCACAAGAAATTCACCATAAAATTCAGGGTTTGGAGAATTATGATGATGTTCCAGAAGATGATGACATGACTGTCTTTGATTGAATGTTGCTTTTTGTTCATAAATACTGGGATCAGTAAATGTACCATAGATTGTTGTACATAGAAATAGTCACAAGAAATTCTTGATGCAATTCAGAGTTTGGCTGCTTATGCTGATGTTTGTGATGAAATCATTACAGTATATTGATAAATGTTGATTTCTTGTTTAACAATAAATGTGAATTCTTGTTCATGGAAACTACATCCCCTGAAAATAAGACCAAGTGCGTCTCTAGGAGTAAAAATTAATATAAGACACTGTCTTGTTTTCAGGGAAACAGAGAAGCAGGAAGCTCTCTTTTATTTGCTGTAAAGTTGACACCAGACCTTTGTCTGCCTTATCCCCCAATGTGGCAGGTCTGTTCCTGATCCGGTGTAACAAATAATATCTGTTTACCGTCTGTTTGGAAGGTATTTCAAGGAGACCACAATCCAATGAAAAAATGATCTATTATCATTTAGAAAAAAAAACCAAAAACAGCAGAACATATATAAATTATTCCGTTGTTTAGGCCTTATATCCCAATGTATGCTATTGGAAAAAACGTTGACAACTGGAGTGTAGCTCCCCAGCCAGTCTAATTCCTGGAGCACCATTGAGCGGGCATTAAAGGGATTTTCCAGGTGAATATTTTAAAATATATTGGTGCTGCTGCAAGAAAATAAAAATAAAAGCCATACCTATTCCTCAATTCACCTCAGCTCCAGTGCTGCCCGATCTTCTCGTTGGGGCCTCGCCACGGGACCAGCAGTCATGTGCCATTGTCGGACACCACTGATTGTAGCTGTCAGTACCAAGCTGCAATGTCAGGAAATGGCACATGAACAATCAGCGGTTGCAGTGGTGACACTCCAACCAGGCGCAAACAGAAGACCCAGCTGGAAGTGGTGAGTATGGATTTTTTATTAGAACCACCCATGTATTTTATTTAAAATATTCACCTAGAAAACCCTTGGAAAGCACAGTTTGCCGATAGAGCTTTATTTGTTTTTTTTACCTCTTAGTTTGAGTGAGCCCTTTTATGCCGCAACTGGCATATTGGTTCAGACACCTCTAAGGTTTGCATCAGACAGATTAGAGGCACTTATGTGTTTTCTTTTTACTTTCTGCTGCCAATAGAAGATATTTAAGGACCACAGGATTCCCAGGTAATTATTTTGATAAAATATATTTAATTCAAAGATCCATTTTTGATGAGCAATGCATGCAGTCCAGGTGTATAAAATAGATTTCAACATTTTATTGAAATTAATGAATTAAATATGTTTCATTTTTCAAAAACAAATCACGAACAGTTGCAAGTAGGAGCAGGTGAATTACAGGGATTGTCTGGTTTAATAAAATTATGTTTAACTGGGGCCAGAGTGGAGTGGAGTGGATCGTTACCTCCTGGTTCTCCACTGTTGCACCATCAGGGCTCACAGGGGATCCACTACTTTTCACTTCCAGGTTCTCGTCCTGACATACAGGAGAGGCTGTTTCACAGTCAGTGAATAGAATGCGATCCTCTCTTGTGTGTCTGGCTGAGAACTCAGAAATGCAGAGGAGTGGATCCTGGCGAGCTTTTTTTTCTTGTCTACTTTTCGCCACCCTGGCCTCACTTTAATGTAATTTTATCATATTGCAATAATCTAAAAAAGTTATAGTGACTAGGATTCTGGAAAAGGGTCGTTAATTCCGGGATTTATTCTGATTGCCAGGTTGGAGTTGGGAAGGAATTTTCACCTAAAATTAGGACAATTCGCTTCTCATGGGGTTTTTGCCTTCTCTGTGAAGCGGCAGTGCTGGAGCAAAGACTAGTTCTGTTATTCTGGCTGTAGAGTCAGTACTGTATGAGCTGATCCAGGTGTTTGTTACATGGTGCTCTGTTATGGCTGTATTCACTATTTTGCCATAGGCAAACTTAAACTCTATCAGTTCTCAGTCTATAAAGCACTAAAACTAAACTGTTATTATGTACAACACTTAACCTCTATAACGCACTATTTAAAAACCTGATTTCTAATCTCTCAATTTGTCTCATAAATGTATCCCCTGATGAAGCCAGTTAGCTGGTGAAACATGTTGGGGAGGTCAGGTATGATATTTTAATTTGTGATTTTCTACCTCTTTTTCACTGTGTTACCTGCTGCAGAGGGTTTCACAAGGAAACCTTATATGCTTCATACCCATCAGATAATGACATGAGATGTTACCTGCTGCAGAGGATTTCACAAGGAAACCTTATATGCTTCTTACCCATCAGATAATGACATGAGATGTTACCTGCTGCAGAGGATTTCACAAGGAAACCTTATATGCTTCATGCCCATCAGATTAGGGCATGTTACCTGCTGCAGAGGATTTCACAAGGAAACCTTATATGCTTCATACCCATCAGATAATGACATGAGATGTTACCTGCTGCAGAGGGTTTCACAAGGAAACCTTATATGCTTCATGCCCATCAGATTAGGGATGACTGCCCAAGTAAGATGTTTTTGGATTCCTTTTTGCAGTTAGCAAATACCTGTATGCTGGTATCCATAGGACAGAACTCCCCAATTAGAACATTTAAGCATAACATCAAAAGCTTATACTGTTATTATCTGAGATGTTACCTGCTGCAGGGGGTATCACAAGGAAACTTATTGTTCATCCCCATCGATAAGACATGAGATGTTACCTGCTCGAGGTTTTCACAAGGAAACCTTTTATGTTCATACCCATAGATAATGAATGAGAGTACCTGCTGCAGAGGGTTACAAGGAAAAACCTTTTTTATGCTTATCCCATCAGATAATGACATGGATGTTACCTGCTGCAGGGGATTTCAAAGGAAACCCCCTTATTGTTTCATCCCCATCAGATAAGGGACATGAGTTGTTACCTGTGAGGGATTTCAAAAAGGAAAAACCTTTTTATGCTTATACCCATAAAATTAATGACATGAGTGTTTCCGCTGCAGGGGGTTCACAAGGAAACTTAATTTTGCTTCAAACCATCAGAAAATGAATGAGATGTTACCTGTGCAGAGGGTTTCACAAGGAAACCCTTATTGCTTCAACCATAAGATAATGACATGAGATGTTACCTGCTGCAGGGGTTTCCAAGGGAAAAACCTTATTGTTTCTCCCTCAAAGGTTGGGATGATTGCCCAAGTAGATTTTTTTGGATTCCTTTTTTGAGTTAGAAAAATAACTGTTATGTGGTATCCATAGGACAGAACTCCCCAATTAGAACATTTAAGCATAACATCAAAAGCTTATACTGTTTATTATCTTTGAGGGAAGGGCTATGAGTAATTAATGGAATTTATTGGTGTCTTATGTAACTAGATCTTTGTATAGATCCATTGTACTTCTCTTTTTACCATGACTAATGACATGAGATGTATAATTCTATATTATACATTTTACTGTTTGGCTTTAGATGGGGAAAATCTTTTTTTTTTTTTTTTTTGTGTATATTGAGAACCAAAGTAAAAGGTTTCCTGATGAACCTATTGAATACTGGGAACCGCAATAGAACCAGAATGGATTTGATTCTACAAGGCAGCTTGATGATACTCTGACCTGTGTGCAGTGGGTGTAATAATTTTTAAACCTTGTTTGTGTGGTTATGTCTGTATTGGGATTTAGTGTTATTGTTACCTGCATGGTTATATCTTGTAATATTCCCCATAATTTTCTTTCTCACCCGAGTCCCTTGCTGATTAAGACCTTCTTGAGGCACAAAAAGTAGATGCAGGGCTTCCATATGGTGCTAGTAGGGGCAGGTCAAGGTCAAGCTTTTTATGTAGGGGTTCTTACTTGTCAGGGTAACAATGGTGACTACAAAAGTATATGGAGCCGAATTAGGGGTTTTAAATGCTAAGTTAGTAAACATTATTTTTGGTTGTGCTTTAGTATTTCAACTCAAACTATGTAACACTATGACATACTTATAATCTATTATTAAATTATAGTATAATGAAGTGCCAATAGCTAGAAAACAATGGTCAAGGGTGAATGTATATGTGGTAGAGCAGTGGAATTTACTGTGTTGCATTCAAGCTGTTAAGAAACTACATCTCCCAGCTCGTCCTCACAGCCATAGGTAAAAAGAAAAGGAAAACAGCTGTAAGATACTCATGTAAACTAGCTCAAATAAATAGTATGGAATTACCAGTGGCTGTCAAGGCATGCTGGGAATTGTAGTTTCTCAGTGCCCTAAGGAGAAACAGCTTGGAGCCTACTGCATTACAGTACTAATATACTTAAAGGGGTTATCTAATACCAATGGACTATGTTGAATAGGCCATCCGTTATAGATCAGTGGAGGTGTGAATCTCTTGCCCCCACACTCCCAGTCAGCTGTTCAAAGAGGTTTTCGCACAGCAAGTTCCTTGTCCCTTTCATTTAAAGAGAACCTGTCACATAGATTATGCCCCCCTTGCTGAGGACAGCACAAGCTTGTGTCAGACCTGCTGTTTCCAGTGCTGTGTCCCTTATTCTGTAAGATGCTGTCGTTTTTGTGTATTTAATGCTCAAATCTGCAGTTTTCAGCTAGAAAAGAGTCATTCAAAGAGGTAGTTTTTTTCAAGCCCCGCCCACCTCAACTGATAAACCTATTACTTTGAATAGGTAGAAACATGTGAATAACTGTCAGTGGGCGGGGCTAGCCTTTGATGGGTGTGGCTAACACCTGCTCATGAATAAGATTTGAGGGGTAAATGCTGGGTGGGGTATGAAAAAATTGACTCTTTTTATGACCCTTTTCTGGCTGAAAACTGCAGATTTGAGCATTAAATACTCTAAAACTGCAGCATCTTACAGAATAAGGGACACAGTGCTGGGAACAGCAGGTCTGACACTAGCTTGTAATGTCCTCAGCAAGGGGGGCATAAACTAGATGACAGGTTCCCTTTAACTCACACAACTCCATACTTTTATTAACAGCTATGCTTACTATTCTACCTTACTACAGCTTTGTCCCCTTCAAGTGCATATGACTAAGCTGTCATAGCGGGCACAGCCAGTGGAAAGAAATGACCGTACCTTCAACATGCTACCCACTGAAAAAATGCCATTGACCTCAAAAACACACCACAAACCAAAATATTGTGTTTATGGACATTCTTATATTTACAGCTGCCTTTCAACTAACTTTTGGCATTTTAGCCCAAGCAGTCCACCCACCGCCCTGCCCCCCCCCCCAAAAAAAAAACCCTGTAAAATATCACAAAAAAATTCTGCAAAAATCTGTATGTAAAGCCAGCCCTTCTAACCTCATGTTTTCTTCTTAAGATTCCTATGACTGGATTGCCGCTGAAAGCCCTTCCACTCTTGGGGATTATATGTGGAACATTTTACTCCTGTAACAACTATTTTAGCGTCATTCTCAGTGGTGGAGTAGGCAAAAATGGATCTACTGTGGCAGTAAGTATATTTTACGGTGTTATGTATGGCGTTTTGTATTTTGATTTGATATAAAGGTGGATTATTAAAACTAAATACAATAGGTCAAAAGATATAGAATTGTTAGGGTATGTTCACATAGCATATTGCAGTGTGTACTGTGTGCAATACGCCGGGTGTTTTAGAGGTACGCGCTGGCAAGCATGTACCTCTAAAACACTGACAGCCGGCTCCCATTGACTTCACTCTCTCCAGCGCGTAAATGCTGGGAAGAAGTGACATGTCAGTTTTTTCCCTCGCCACGTGCTACACGCCAGGTAAAACATCGGGCATTCATAGCTCCCAATGAGAGCTATGAATTACCGTAATTGCGGGACGTATTTTGGGCGTGTTGCAGCGCAATTATGCACCGGAATACGCCTCACAATTACGCCTTGTGATCATACCCTTAGTATGCCTGTATTAGTTCATATGCATAGATGACTGCACAATGGATGCTTTCTATTATTGCTTTGGTGCTGTTTACTGTTTTCTCTTGTACCGGGTTCAGAATGGAACCCTCAAATCATATATAAACTAAGCCTTAGTGCTGTGTTAGCCAGTAAGACAAAATAGAAAGTATACAGTTAGAAATTTTTTGTTTGTTTCCTAAATTATAAAATTAATACATACTTTTTAATTACTTACTAAAAAAAAAATGGTGACATATCACATATTTGTACACAATAATGTGGTGAAAAGCAGAAGCCATAAATAGATTTTCTCATCATGCTGTTTCACACAGCTTTACACTTACTCTGCCTTTATCAGGCTGTGGGTGGTTCTGTAGCAGTGATTAGTATATGTAGCTTCTCTGTAACTAGCTGAGAGATCACAAAGACGTAAGTTCAGGAAATTTCATCTTCAGTAAACAAAGCTACAAGTGCTCTGAGGAGTGAAAACTATTGCTTATCTGTAAACAAAAGCTAATCTTTTAAATAGCTTGCACTGGAGTGAACTCCGACCATGGTGACATCACGACATCACTCCCTGCTGTCTGTCTAATCAGGAAGGGCGATATGGACAAGAACCTAGAGACACTTGTGACCAAGACAATAGCAAAAGATCAATGTATTTAGAAAAAGTCTTCAGCTACCTGTACCTAAATGCTCAAATCTAAACTGTGTAGTGAGAAAACCCCTTTGATATGAGAAGGGAAGTAAACAGTTGGAGCAGTAAATAATTGGAGCAAGTCATAGTGTGAGTGTGTCAAAGGTTATCATGACACGCACAGAACAGGAACTGTTGTGACCACCTTTGACACTCAGAACAGTAAAGAATGTGTTCTATGAATTTATGTTGTTTTGCATTACTAAAGAAATTTTTCCCTCAAACCTTGTGGGGACATTAAAGTAATAGACCAGACCTGATTAAAAGGACAATAAAACACTCCTTACCAATATCTAAATTAGATCCCCTCCTAAAGGAAGAAACTTACCTCACAAGCCCTGCCTGGGCCCATTAAAGAGCTTTGAAATACTTTTAGGAGGACCTGGTTAAGCTAAAATCTCTGATTATAAGGATATGTTCACATGACGTTTTTGTATCCGAAAATCACATCCAAAAACGTAGTGTCTATCCAAAACGGATATAACACGTATCCAACATGCAGCTGCATGTTTGGATGTGTGTTTGGATGCAGCAAGATCGTACCCTATAGTTTATTATAGGGCTCCTGCTGCGTCTTTCAGACCAAGAATTAACATGTCAATTCTTGGAACGGATCCGAAAGACGCAATGAGACGCGCATCAGTGATCACTCGTCCGTTTCATAGTAAAAGCAATGTAAATCACATTGCACATTATTAGATGCATGGTTGGGTCCGTTTAGGGTCCAAAACACTGATCCAAACACGCATCTAAAAGCGTATGTTCACATGGACCTAACACGCTGTGTGAACATACCCTAAGGCCGTGTTCACACGGCTTATTCACGGCGGATTTGTGAGCCGGATTGCGCTCGCAAATCCGGTGTGAATAAGGGGCGGGGCGGGGCCGGAGCGCGGTGGGGGCGCCGCTCCCCGGCCCCATAGACTGTCATTATCTACGGCGCGTATGCGCCGTAAATAATGTGCATGTCACTTTCTCCCCCCGCGGCGAATTCGCCGAGCGGGGAGGAGCGAAGGAATCCAATGTTCTCTATGAGAACTGTGGATTACCGTAATGACTCCGACGGATTGGCGCCGTACTGCAGCGCAAATCCGGCGAGGAGTACGGCGCCAATCCGCGGACAAATAAGCCGTGTGAACGAGGCCTAAGAGTCACCCCTCTGTAAACAGCTGTTTCTTGTCCCTCATCTTTACAGTAATGAGAGACCTTTCGTGTGGGACTTGTTTCTTCTTGTGAAGACTTCCAGGCTTCAGCACCATCTACTGGATGTACAAACAGGTGATTCTTCTTTTTGGAAGAGATTCTGGCCTTGTCCAGAATAGGTCAAGCTAGAATGAGAGCATCACCTAGCCTGTAAGCCTTTCTATGCCAGCTAAGTGCTCTCCGGGTGATACAAACCTTATTTATAAACTGCTCCAACTTACTACTGCTACAAATGTTTACTAAACTCCTCTTATTAGGGCTTGTTCACACGACCTTTTGCCGATCCGCTTTTGGATCCGTTTTGCGCAATCAAAGCGGATCTGCAAAACGGATCTAACAATTGTCAGTGTGATTAACATTGCTTTCAATGGCAAAAGCGCATCGCTATTCTCACGGGAGATCGCAAACGCGCTTTTGAGCTTTCTCCTGCACTGCGCTTTTCGGATCCGCTTTGTCAATTCTTCTTGTGTTCTACGCAAGTGAAAGCCCATAGGGAATAATGGAGTGGGTATGTATTTCTGAAAGCGCATCCGAAAAGCGACACAGCTGATGGATCAGAGGTGAGCTTGGCTGCAGGGGGCTGGATCGGCAGGTGAGCGTGGCTGCAGGATCGCTGGATCGGCGGTGGCGTGTTACGGGCTGGATCGTGAGTGACGGGTGGGCATGTGCAGGGGGCTGGAGATAAATGGGGCACCAGGAGATGAATGGGGCAGCAGAGAGAGAGAGAGAGTTTTCAGTGCTAAGCCCTTAACGGTTCTGCTTTACAATACTTGTCTTCTTTACCACGCTATTACTGTATCTTTTTTTTGGTGTATGCATATGTGATTCTTCACCAGGCATGGTTTAACACAATATCTGAAGAGAACAAGGTAATCTCAGAAGCTTGTTTGTCATCATCTTTTTAGTAAGTTCTGAAAAGGTATCAGCCACTGAGGACTCTTATCTTTTTTTTAATAGACTATAAAAAAGAGACTTCTGTTATGGCTTATGTTAGCAATTCTAATAGTGCATTTATTGCTAAAAGATCACTACAATCTCTAGTTCATACAAAAGCAACAGTCACTATTAATTTTAAAATTAAAAAATCTTTAAAACTATATAGAATTTGTTAACATTTTCATAAATCTATATCGTCCACAGAGTATCACATTGTTCTTGTTCAGGTAAAATAACCCTTTAACGACTGCCCCGTCTTTTGACGGCGAGTGGAATGTGTTCTCTGTCGACAACGACCCCCAAAAGACATCGCTGCCTGCAGAAGGGGTTTTGCTGTAATTAGCTGCTGTTACTAGACCAGTCTCTGTGCACGGCAGGGACAGGAGGAAGCCTCCGATCACTGCCATTGAACCCTTTGATTGCATAATCAAAGGGGATTCCCCTGCGCTATAGGGTCACCAGGATTTCCAGTGCCCAGAGGAGCCTGGGGAATATAGATGCATATATGATGACTTAGAGTAGCCCCAAGGCAGTCTGTCAGTTGTCCTGACAGAAACCTGTGTCATACTGACACATAGGGCCACATGTATGAAAACTGTCTTGGTCTAAAACTCACTTTGTTGTCCATAGCAACCAATCAGAGCGCCCCTTTCATTTCATATAGTGCTCTGAAAAAATGAGACGGGTGCTCTGATTGGTTACTAAGAGAAAAAAGTGAGTTTTAAACCTAGACAGTTTTCATACATGTGGCCCATAGTGTAATGTATCAGCATACTCCTGTATGCTGATACATTACACTAAGTGTAAAAAAATTGTGTATACATTGTGTGCACACAAAAAAAAACTACCGTATACATGTTATGTATCTACACGACTGTAATAATCTGTAAAATTGATCTAACCGTTTGAGTGTGACATGTGAATACTGTAACAAACACTGAAAAAACAATTGCAGAAAAACGCTTTTTTATGTTCACCCAGCAATTTTATTTCTTTTTTTTTTTTTTTTTTTATTTTTTATTTTTTTAATTACGCTGCAATTTACACTACTTGCAAAAAGTTAGGGATATTTGGCTTTTGGTTGAAATTTCTGGATGAACATAACATTTCTTGCAAATGTTTTTAAATTAACTAAATGAGACCATCTCTTAAATGTCCAACTGTTCAAAGTTTCAGTACTTTTTGCAGAATTTGCAAGCAGCTTAATGACATAATTCACAACTGGTGTTTGATCCCTGAATCACCCAATAAATTTAGGGGATCAATTTGAATTGGAATTTGAACAATCTTCCTCATCATGCTGTTACATTTTAACATCATGAGACCAAGACAACACCTTACAATTGATCAACAGTACCAAGCAGGATGCTGTCAGATGGAAGTGGCCACTGAGCTTAGAGTGTCACAGAGTGTCATCAGCAGGTTGTAACAGAGATACAGAGAGAATGGAAGAGTCATAGAAAGGCAAAGAAGTGGACGTCCTTTGGCTACATCACACACCGATGACCGCTTCATTGTGAATACTGCGCTGCAGAACCAGATGATGAATCCCACACAACTCCAGGCGTATTTAAGGGAGGTGAGAGGCAACCAAGTGTCATGTCAGATCATCCATAACCCTTTACATAAGCGTTGTCTGCTTGCTGGAGGACCAGTGCCTATCCTTTTCAGTGATGAAAGTTCACTATGAATCCGCTTTTACCACTGGTCCCTCATCCAGCTTAGATGCTCCCCATGCAAGACGATGTTGCCTGTGCCTGTTGATATGCCCAGGTTGTCTAGCACACAGACTACACTGATATAAAGGGTTTCGAATTGTCTGACATGACACTTGGTTGCCTCTCACCTCCCTTAAACATGCCTGGAGTTGTGTGGGATTCATCAGCCGATTCTGCAGGGCAGTATTTACAATGAAGCGGTCATCAGTGTGTGATGTAGCCAAAGGACATCCACTTCTTTGCCTTTCTGTGACTCTTCCAGTTTGTCTGTATTTCTGTTGCAACCTACTGATGACACTCTAAGCTCAGTGGCCACTTCCATCTGAGAGCATCCTGCTTGAAGCCTAACAATGGCGAGGTACTGTTGATCAATTTCAGGGTGTTGTCTTGGTCTAAAGATGTCAAAATGTGAACAGCACTATGAGGAGGACTGTTTAAATCCCTATTCAATTTGATTCCCTTAATTTATTGGGCATAAAACAAGCTCTCATACAACTGCTTCATTGTAAAAAATAAAAAAGACTATAGAAACGCAGGGAGACAAAAACGAAAACATTTAGCTGGTCATTAAAGCCTTTTCAGGCTTGGTGCTTAAGTGGTTAAAGTTCAACTACAGGGATATTTTTATAATTCGGAAAATGGGTACATTAGGGTCACACCAGGGCTGCTAATTATTTTACTTTAGTCCCTAAAAGTTTTCAAGGTTCCTTTGTACACTTTAGCTCCTTATCACCACTGAAAATAATAAAATGGCTGTGTGTTATTGGGTTGTACAGAGAAAGTTGCTAAAAGGACATTCCTTTCTATTAAATAAAAATTTTTTCTTAGTTTTCACCAGAATTTTGGCTAGATTTCATTTCTGGTCCAGAAGCAGAAAATAGATTTTCAGAATGTGCTCCCAATATATTCTTCATAATGCATTCATGAAGAATGTGAGAAGCTAATATAGAGCTCTAATAGCTCTATTTTACTACATATGAAATTTGCCTGGTTCTTTAAATAAAGCTTAGTGGAACCTTGTCTAGGGTTTTATTCTCAGAATTAACCTGAAGGCTGGAGAATCTGGATTGGTCTGTGTAGCTTTTGACCAATCATATATACTGTTGCTCAGCAGAATATATGATATCACATAACAGGTCAGCTGTTATCATGTGAAAAAATAAACTACTAAATTGTGTAGTCCAAGAGGACTGCACAGGAGCAATTGATGCACTGAACAAAAATTTGACAAACCTATAGAAACATATTACAAAATAACTAACAAATGTACAAAAATAACCTTTTTCCATCTTCTGACAGGGAACAAGCGTACTATCTCCTGGTCTGCATATTGGACTAGTACTCATATTAGGCCTAATGATTTACAAAAAGTCAACAACAGACTTATTCTACAAACATCCATGTCTTTACACGTTAACCTTTGGGTTTGTCAGTGCAAAAATCACTATTAAGCTTGTGGTAAGTATATTGATGTCTTGTATATAGTATAACAACTCTAAGGGGCAGTTTACACGGCAGTGGACAAACACCGGCCGGTTTACCGGCTGGTATTTGTCCGGTTTTGCGGCCATCCCCACGGCCGCGGGGGGGACGGCTTTTCTCTGCGATGAGCGGAGAACAGCCCTCCCCCCTCCCATTGAGATGCACATCTTCCGTCCGGAAACCGGACGGAAGATTGTGCATGTTCATTTTTTTGGCGCCGGTCCGCCGGCGACAAAACCGCCGGGTGGAAAACCCGTGCAGTGGGGACTGCTGCACGAGTTTTCCATAGAGCACACTTGTGCTCCCTTTTCACCCTTTTTCAGGGGGGTCTGAAAAACCGCAAACCGGCTGAAAAACCGGCCGAAAACCCGTGAAGTGGGGACATGCCTAACACTTATATCACTTAGTGGTACGACCATACGGCAAAGGACAAAATACTGTTTGTTTTGTGAACAGAAAAACTGACTGTCCAACGAGTTTCTTAAATTGTTACTGATTTGTGCACTGATTTTACTTTGGATTTCAGTCAGTTTTTGGACTGTTTTTCTGTAGACTATAGTGGCAGATAGTGTAGTGAGTGCAATACATTTATGATTGGTGCAAAAAAACATGATTTTTATTACTCTACCCAGTGGTCACTCCCTGAGCTTGCAGTGGCCATTTTGGTTACATTCGGCCAGATGTGTTATTATATATAAAAAAATATATATATAGACCTGTATTGCATCATAGAGCACTATTGAGTTTTTTTCTGGGCAGATCTGCCCAAAATCTGCGCAAAAATCAGTTCACTGACTTTCTGCTCGGTTCCCGCCGTGGCAATGATGGCTGCAGCATCTAAATCAATGAGAAACGGTGCAGCGCATCGTTCCTCACTTTGATCGGGACGCCCGTGGCAAAATCGGAGCTCACGATCGGTTAACATGACACCTGGAAGCCTTGTGAAGGCTTCCATCACCGCCATATTTTCTGTTTTACTACTTTCTGCTCCAGGCAGGAAGTAGTACAACAGCCATCTTTGTACATCCTAATGCATTGTTTTTCAATGCATTAGGCTGTATAAACGATCGCATCCCCTAGTGATGAAGTACCCTAGGAGGACTCAAAGTTAAAGTAAAACAAGTTTTAAAGTGTAAAAAAATTAAAAGTTCAAATCTCCCTCCTTTTGCCATTTTACAAATAAAATCAAATAATTAAAAACATACACATATTTGGTATTGCCGCATCCCAAATTCACTCTAAGTTCACTCTATTTAAATATAACATCATTTATCCCATACGCTCAACACCGTGGTAGAAAAAAAATTCCAAACGCCAAAATTGCAGTCTTTTCACATCCTCTAAAAATTGGAATAAAGTTAATCAAAAAACTTGCATGTATTCCAAACTGGTAGCAATAAAAAGTAAACTTCAGCCCGCAAAAAATGTACCCTCACTCAAGTCTGTAGGTGTTAGTACCAAAAAGTTAGTGGTCGCAAAAAATTACACTGCCACACACATTTCAAAAATAGATGACGTTTGGAATTTTTTGACGGTACCAAAGCATAACAAACACCGTACATGTTTGGTATTGCTGGACTCGTATCAAACTGTAGAATACACATAACACATCATTTTTACCGGAGAGTTGACGCCGTAAAAGCAAAACACCCGCAAGTACGTTTTTTTCACATTTTGCCCCACTTACAACTTTTTTGTGGTTTCCCAGTATATACTGTGGTACAGTGACTGACACCATGAGAAAGTACATCTTGTCCCGCAAAATAAAAGCCCTCATATGTCTATGTAGATGTAAAAGTAAACAAGATATGAAGACGAAGAGGGAAAAATCGAACTTAAAAAAAATAGACCTTTGGCGTTAATGGGTTAAAGCATACTTTTCAGGTAACAGTTTATGATAAGCTGCTGTCTGCGTACTTGAGGAGTAGCTCTATTTGTGGCCATTTTATAAGTTGTTTGACCCTCTACAGAACCTATCTTTAATTTTCAGTTGTCCATGAGCTAGTGGGCGGAGACTATTTGCTATGATGTCTCCCATACACTGTATACACTGAGAAGAGAATATTCTACTGTTACTGATGAGTGTAAAGGTTGGTTCACATCTGTGTTGGAGGTTCTGGTCAGGAACCTCCAATCGCGAGGGGGAATTGAACCCATTTTACAATGGACATCAATGGTGTAAGCCCTTCTGACTGCATTGATAGAAAAATAGACTCTTGGAAGGCAGGGAAAAATAAACCGAACGCATTTTTAGTTAGTTTTATACGTCACAATTAGAAATGTACCCAAATGGGCCACATTTTATTAGTTAGCATTGCAAAAATCAAGATAATTCCAAAGGGTTCACTTAGTTTTTCCCCCAACTGTACATAATTGTGTTTCTACAATATATTGTTATGTAATCACTACTTATAACTTTTTTCAGTTGGCCCACATGACCAAAAGCGAACTATACCTTCAGGATTCTGCATTTATTGGACCAGGCCTTCTATTTCTTGATCAGTATTTCAACAGTTTCATTGATGAATACATTGTTTTATGGCTGGCGCTCGTAAGTAATTCTTATTGTAGCCATTCATTATCTATTAACTGATGTCCTCTACAGAAGAAAAACTACAAATATTTAAGATTTAAAAATAGCTGATAAAACGATAACTATTGTGTTCTTGAATTGTAAAGAAACGTTTAATACCTAATGGGACATTAGATTCATTTAAAGTGGTTGTCCTATCTCCTACTGTGCTATGTGAGTTCAGCTCATAGCAAACTACAACCTGGCCCCAGAGAATAGGAAGTCGGCCATGCTTGAGCAGCTCTCTCCCATTAATTTCTAAAACGGTTCCGAATATAGCTGAGTGAGTGTGCTTCGCTACATTTGAAACTCCCATAGAAATTAATGGGGAGAGCTGTGCAATCACAGCCATCCTCCTGTTCTTTTAAAGGGCTTGTCTCACCTGTTGTTTCACAGAGAGACAAGTAGCTTTAGGTTTATGCTTCTTGTCTCTTCCTGGCTAGACTGGTTGGTTCTAAAGCAGTGATTAGCATATCAGCTCAGCATTACTAGCTCTTTGAATTGCACTGTCGGAAGTCCTTTATGCTGACCTGTGCTAACGTCACTCCCTGCTATCAGATAAGACAAAGAGCAGCGAGAGAAGGGGAGTGCAGGATGGTAACAAGAGAAACCTGGATGCACTCAGAGCAGATAAAATCTCTCTTATTTCCTGACCAGGGAAAAATCAAGAGACATGTATTTGGAAAAAGTCCTCTATTCAAGTCCCTATATGTTGAAAGCTAATCTTTGTAGTAAGACAACCCGGTTAAGGTCAGCTTGTAGCAAACTAGGTGCTGCCCTCTGAAAGGATATTCTCGGAAGGGACAATTCCTTTAAGGTTTTTAAAGTCAGCATTGTGTAGGAATTTGACAGGTCATAGATGCTTATTATAATATGTTATAGTAAATTAGCACCATTTACAGGTTTCAAAGCTTAGCACTTTTTTGTTACACTATCAAGACTAAAACCTATTGCATTGTGTAATGAACATGAATTTGCCATTTGCTGACCTTGGATTGTGTCACTAGTAAGCTAGTGTCTTTAAACTTTTAGGCTATGTATAACTTATAGTCTACAAAGATCGTTATTTTCCCAATCATTTTCTGGCACCGGCGGTTTTAAGAACATGTTGTAAAAACCGCCGGCCACAGGCGTCTTTTCGTCGGTTTCCCATACATTCAATTGTACAGCCGACGGGAAAAAAAACTAAAACCGACCCCAGTTTTTTGCGCAAAACGTGACAAAAACCGCTGTCGTGCATCGGATAAAAAATGGTCGACTTTCGGATGTTTTTTGTCCAATGGCCCTAGCCTTAGTATTAGAGAGAGTTCTGGTGTCTTGGGACACCATTGTCCTTGGCTCTCAGGCCATTAGGACTTAGGCTATGTTCACACGGCTTATTTTGGGACGTATCTCGCCCCGTATTTCGTGCCGTACTGCGCTAAATACGGGGTGAGATACATCCCAGTCATTACGGTAATCCACAGTTCTCATAGAGAACTATGGATTACGTCTCCTCTCCCTGCTTGCACAATACGGCGAGCAGGGAGATAAGTGACATGTCAATTACTAGCGGCAAATACGCGCCGATATTAATTAATGTCTATGGGGCCGGCGGGCTTCCTGCCATGCCCCCGTACACATGGCGTAATTGTGGGTCGAAATACGTGCCCGCAATTAAGCCATGTGAACATAGCCTTACTGTGGGTAATAGAGCAATACTACTGCACCTGGATGTGAAGTATTTTAAGGTTTATTATGAATACAAAAAGGTCGCTTGTTACAGGCAGAAAACTGCTTCAAAGCTTACAACAAGCCTGCTGCAGCACCTTAAGGTGTTGAGTGTGTAAGCACAGGAAAGATATATTTCAAAGTAACCCTTGTAAAATATTGTGCATTTTGGAGTACAGTATTTGTTCATAGAATAAATAGATACTTGCAAGTTAACTTCACTTCTTTCTTTTTATATTGTAGGCTATTTCTTTGTTTGAATTGCTGAGATACTGCATAGGAGTTTGCCTGCAAATAGCAACACATCTGCGAATATCAGTCTTCAGCATCCCTCCTATGCCAGCTGCAGAGCAGGTTCAAAATCAAAACCCTAGTGACTGACTGCTTAAAAAAAAAAAAAAAAAGTGGAGGAAAAGAAACTTTAAGCAATTATTGCATGCTGAAGTTGTAGTACTAAGTGAAAAATAAGGAATGAATGAGATAGAAATTAATTGTCTAATAACTGGACAATTAATGCTCTGTAATTAAGCAACAGATCATTTAAAATAATTCTTTGGGAGATGTGAACAATTGCCTTTCCCATATTCATCTTAATTTAGAGAAGAGGGACATTGTTTTTAAAACCATAAATACCTCTTGTAATGCTTAGATCACGTCAGCGACCAAATCCACCCTAAGTGTATGGATTCTTGCTGATTCAGAGGTATAACTTTTTATGTTTTGCAATATTCTGGAGCTTTCAATTCTTAGCTTTTGAGGGCACTGTGTAAATCACAGAATGCATTTTGTTTGTGGATAGAACTATTGGTTTGGGAGAAAAGGTATTAACAAAAACCTATACTAAAAACCTTTTCAAATAGTTTTACAATCTACTATTTTGTAAATCCAAATGGACTTTTCTGGGTAATCGTTTGTAATATTTTGCTAGTCACACAAATTATGTTTCTTCTCCTCCATACGGGCAGTTCTGAATTTGGGCATTTAATCATGAGAGGGAACATGTTTTAATATTTCTATTTATTGAGGAATCAGACATTTCTGAAAATTTCATTTGCAAGAGTTTCAAATTCCCATGTGTAACCTGAGACACTTCTGGACCAACAGATTTTTTTTCCTTCTTCTTGTCAATAACAATTATACTTCTAAAACAACTGTACAGTATTAATAAACTGGAAAACAACCTTTTTATGAAACATATTTGTGCTGTCCATACCCACATGTCCTGTGAAGCTGAATAATTTATTTTCATTATAAAACGAAAAACAAAAAAATAAGGTTTATTAATCGGATTTTTTTTGTATTTATGTTTAATAAATGTTTTATTAAATATGCATTACTGTGTTTTGCTTGAAATTGCGCACACTAGACAACTAGTGAAAAGATTAACGTTCTTGTTTTACAATGCTTAAAAGAATAACCTTAGTCTTTGATGAAGTGAATCTTTTTCAATAAATTTGTAAAAATATTTTTCTTCAATAAATGATATATACACACGTCTATTGACAAATAAAAACAAGACCATGCAAAACATGTACAATATCTGACATCTACACGAATTCTATGATCGATAAATAAATAATAATATATATATATATATATATATTATACTAATTATATATATATATATATATATATATATATATATATATATGAGACACGGCATAAAACTCTATTTACTTGCAGGCATAAACTGCTAAATAAACTGTAAGAAAGTCAGTCTGCAGACAATCACTAAATATGTAACTATATAGTTAAATGCAACGAGTGTTTGGTATTTCAAATCCTTTGTACGCCCACCACTCCCTGAAAGGGCTTGTCCCCACGGCACAGGTTTTCAGTCGGTTTTACAGACGGTTTTCGGATTTGAAAGCTGTCTGTAAACCAACTGCCAACATTTTACATTGATTTAAACAGAAAATCTATGCAGAAGTCCTCACTGAACGGATTTTACACCGGACGGTCTCTTACACCGCTGGCGGTCCTAAAAACTTAGAGTAAGTTCATTCTTCCACCCAGTTTTAGAGCGGAAAATGAACATAAGGGCACGAAGGGGGACGGAAGAATCCGCAAACTGTGGACAAAAGCAACCCCCCTGCGTGCCAAAAAACCCCAAATACCGGTCGGGATTTCCCGACCAGTATTTGGTCTGTGCCGTGTAAACGCACCCAAACAGTGGTAATTTTGACCATGAGCTTTGTCTAGTACAGAAGCTCAGCGCCATTAACTTTGAATACCAAACCGGCTATGGCAACGATCAGTGCTCTTTCCAGGTAATAAAGACCTATTTCTACTTTTATAAACCATTTTAATAAATATTTGAACATGACATATACAGGTTATTGCACTATTAAATTAGGTGAACCAACATAACTTATTTTTAATCATGACTTAAAATGCAACTTTATGTACTTGGTGGATAATTATATATTATATGTTACATAGGTACACGTTATTCCATCAGAGAGCCATCAGAATAACATTGACTGAAGAGATTTTCGAACACTTGCCATCTCTTGCTGTTGCTGGCAGAAGATAAAGGACAAATATGTTAATCTATTTTTATACTTATCTAATGTTTTCATAATAAAGCTTAATGGAAAAAAAGAACTATGAGCAATGTGTCATATAACAAAAGACTATTAAACTTCACTTACAGTGTCCATCAATATTTTCTTTTGCAGCATAGCCATTTCCTCCTTCAGCTCATTCTGAGCACCAGTTAGGAGTTTTTCATTCTTTATTTCTAGGTCATGCATGCTCTAAAAAAATAAAAATTACCTTATAAATATCTACAACATTATATTCATTTGCAGTGGATTTGCTTTGGATTGGATCTTGTGCAGGAAAAATCTATAGAAAATTACAATGTGAAACTCATTCACTGTATGCTGTACTTGGTTTTGAAAAAGTGGTAGTTTTTGTTGCGGATTTTTTTGCCACAAATCTGCCATGTGAACATGGTTTTATGAAATGGCAAATACAGAAAAAGGTATATATGTATAGAAAAGATACTGCAGAAGCATGATTGGGTCACAGGCAGAAGGTCAGGGCAGGTACAGTTCAATCAAAAATCGGAGATGGACAAGCCAAAGGTCAGTACCAGAATTTACAGACAGAACAACTACTCCACACAGCAAAAACACCAACAATCTGGCAGCAAGCTGGTAGATACAGTGAGGCTGAGTGGGGCACGCCGGTCTTTTAAATCATAGACTGCAGCTTGGCATATGAGCCGTGACACAGCTCATGGCTGTATCCCACCCCTCCTTTTTAAGGCTTCCTTTCTTCAGAGACTGACATTTATGAAACTTACAGATGAGTTCTGGGGTCTTCACATTCTCCACTGGTACTCAGGACCTCACCTCAGTGACAAGCTCTTTCAGTCAGTCAAATAGTACAGCTCGTCTATTATGCGTTTGACATCCAAACTCCCATTAATTTCAAAGTACTCCTCAGAAAATGCCTCCACAGAGGATGTAACTGATTTATTACAGAAACGATTGAGGACCATGGGCTTCAGGAGGGACACATGGAATGCATTAGGAAGGTGGGTAGTCACAGCTGGTAGCAAACAGGATTAATTTGTTGAATAACAGAGAAGGGATCTAGAAACCAAGGAACAAGTTCAGGACAAGGCACTCTTAAATGGATATTTTAAGAGTAAAGCCAGACCTTCTCTCCTTGGGAAAGACGGGGAAGTTGCCGTTTTATCCGCCTACTTCTTAAACTGAGAGGCAGCCCTTAGTAGGGATTGACGTGTGTCTTCCCAATTGCTCTGGAAATCTTCGGTAGTATGGGCAGAGGAAGCTGAGGATGAAGTCCATATACAATGGGGTAGGAGAACCTCGCCATGAATTCTCCACCATGATTGTTATATGAACATTCTACCTATTTTACCATTCGTCAAAAAAAAACTATGTAGTTTTTTTTTACTGATTGACACGCTGTACTTGACCTTCAGACTGTGGGTGATATGCAGAGAAGTCTTAACTTGATTTGTATCTGGCCACACAGAGCTTGCCAAAACCAGGATGTATATTAGACTCCCCAATCAAACACAGTATGCAAAGATAGTCCATGCAGGCGGATGATGTGTTTAACAAAGAGGTTAGCTAACTGAACTGTAGATGGAAAAGCAGGCAATTAAAATGTGCCCTCTTTTGTAAAACTGTTGTTCATGACCCAGTTCATCATACACTCTGCAGAGCTGTGTAAGTCTATGATAAAGTCCAGGAGAAGCCCAGAGAGTTTTTGGTATGGGCAGAGGTTGTAAAAGACTGGCAGGTCTTTGATAGGGAACCTCGTTGCGGGCACACACAGAAAAGGCAGACACAAATTTGTTGAAGTTAGATGCAGCGAATTGTTAAACGCCGGAGAGACCTGCCAATTTAAAAGAATGCCCCCAGAACAAAACTTGCTTCCTCAAGGCGCAATGAGCAAAGGGCTTTCAAGAGGTATTTCCCAAAGTTGTATGGGAGCTGCAGAAAAAGGACATTTAGGGCCACATGTATGAAAACTGTTTAGGTCTAAAACTCACTTTGTTGCCCATAGCAACCAATCAGAGCGCCCCTTTCATTTCATATAGTGTTCTGGAAAAATGAAAGGGGCACTCTGGTTGCTATAGGCAACAAAGTGAGTTTTAGACCTAGACAGTTTTCATACATGTGGCCTTAGGATCTATGATGTGCTGAAGCTATTGGACCGATCGTAAACACCCAAGGACCAGGACAATGCATTGGCTTTGACTTTCATCCTGGCAGGCCTGAAATGCAAGGAAAAATTAAAGAGAAAGAAGAATATAGACCATGATTGAACCGCTGAGCAGATTCTTGTGATCTGTAAAACTGGCCACTGGCTGTCACGCTCCTTAAAGAAGATGGCGCTACTCTGCTAGAGCCAATTTAATAGCCAGCAACTCTTGGTACCCGATGGTATAGTTTCTCTCCGCCAATGAAAAGCTCTTGGAGAGGAATTCACAGGTAATTCTTTTTGCCTTGTCATTCTTTTGGAACAGAACTGCCCCAGTTGGCTACAATAGGAGCCACCAGTGTAGAGAAATAATTGTTGGCAATAATTTATTGTCTATGAACCTCTGACTAGCCTGGAGCCTGATGGGATGAGGCCAGTTGAGTACAGATGACTGTTTCTCAGGGCCCACAGACAGTCTTTTATCAGAAACAAGGTGGCCCAGAAAAGGCAGACTCATGCATTCTAACAGGCACTACTCCAGTTGAGCGCAGAGACAATTCTCCCGTAAGTGAGAGAGAACTAGTTGGACATTTCTCCACTGGGTCTCCAAGGGCGATATGTATGAATGGGGCTGCGCCAGTTTTCTGGTGTACTTTGAGCAAAAGAGAATATAGTGCACATATAGGTGCGCTATATGTGCCTTTATAATAAGCCAAAGCAACTTTTTAATGCACCCAAGGGTAGGGGCATTCTGGAGGATTGTGGCATCACATTCTTAGAAGTAGACACATTTATGATTATTTGATGCCAAATCTAGGCGCAGAACAGTTAGAATGGAACAGCAAAGGTGGTGCCTGAGCCAGACTGGTTGTATTGGCAGTAGACTGCGCCTGTATGTATAACCTGCAGAAGAACAGGTTCATACATTCTGCCACATTCTACACTGCCTTATAGCTAATTAGAACTGGCCTGTCTGCACTAACGTTCATACATGTCACCCTAAATCTGTGGAGGAGACCAGGATGTCGTCCAGATCAACCACATAGACATGAATCTTGAAAGATGTTGGTGACAAATTCCTAAAGCACAGTGGTAGCATTGCAGAGGCCAAATGGCATGATGAGGTATTCAAAATGCTCATGTTGGGTATTGAAGGCAGTTTTCCACTTGTCCCCTTTCCAAATGTAGATCAGGTTATAAGCTCCCTGATGATCTAACTTGGTGAACACATTTGCTCTGCGAAGTCTGTCAAAGAGTTCCAAAATTAAAGGCAACAGGTATCTGTTCATGACAGTGATCTTGTTTAATCCTCTATAATCAATGCAGGTGGAAGGCATCCATGCTTTTTCTCCACAGAGAAAAAACTTGCCACAATGACAATTTACGGATAAACCCCATTTTCAAGTTATCCTTAATATTGGATGACATGGCCTCTGTTGCATGTAGAGAAAGAGGATATACTCTACCCCATGGAGGAGTGGTACCTGGGAGGTCAATAGAGCAGTTTTAAAGGCTGTGCAGAGGAAGTATTTCTGCTACTTTCTTGCAGATGACATCTGCAAAGTCCTTAAAAGTTGAGAGAAGGGTAGGCAAGGCTGCAATAAAAGGCTTCACAGTGGGACCACGTTCTAAAAAAAGATTGATGTGGTGCAATCAAACAGGTGGTGCGACACTGATCACCGCTGCGGGTCACTTCTTCAGTCTTCTATTTAATTACTGGAGCATGTAGACATAGCCACTGCAGGCCCAGAAGAACTTCGGGAAAAATAGGCGGCCAACTTCTTGCAATAAAGTTTCCCTAACGTGTAATGTTAACGTCTCAGGGTGGTCCTGGACCAAAACTGACAACACCTCTCTGTTAATCGAGAAAATAGAGGGTTGCTTAGGTGGGACACAGACAAGCAATACTTAGAAACCTGAGAGAAATGGATGGAGTTCCCAGGAGAGCCTCAATCCCAAGGATGAGACCTTTAAGGCCGGCATTGGAAGAAGCTGTAATAGGCGGAGGCTGAGGACTTTTCCTTCGCCCAGGGTAACCCCTCTCACTAAACCTAGGTACTAGAGTTTCCCAGCCAAACTAGGCAATTCTTTAAGAAGTGCTTCTTGCCACCACAGTGTAGGTATAAATTGAAGTTGTATCATTGTGTGAGCTCCTCGTCGGACAGAAGTAGCCTCTCCAACTG
Organism: Phyllomedusa bahiana; assembly: GCA_025379985.1. Classification (NCBI taxonomy): domain Eukaryota; kingdom Metazoa; phylum Chordata; class Amphibia; order Anura; family Hylidae; genus Phyllomedusa; species Phyllomedusa bahiana. The sequence goes on along the minus strand of JAODAL010024415.1, from coordinate 10,235 downwards.
CATAGGTTTTTTTTAGGTGTAACGATTGGTGGAGGCTGCAGCAATCTATGGAAGATAGCGGTCAAATGTGGAGTTCTGCATGGTCATGGCTAGTCATGCAGGTGTCTTATCTCACGTCTCTCAGTGAAGCAGATATCAATCCAGGTTGCCAACATGATGAGATTATGGAGGTTGGTGGGTAGGTCACAACTAGTCACACCATCTTTGATGCAACCTGTAAAGTAGAGCCTCGTTCCATGCCAACTTGGAGGCTAGGGTGCGGAGCTGGACGGCATATTGTCCTCCCGTGGAATTGCCTTGCTTGAGCTGGAGGAAAGCAGAAGCAGCAAAGAAGACATGTCTAGGTTCTCCAAAGATCTTGCGGAATGTAACAAGCAAGGTTTGAAGATTGGAATTAAGAGGATCCCCTCACTCCCAGAGGGAAATAGCTGATGCTAAAGCTTCACCAGAGGGCAGCGAGATAATGATGGCAACCTTCACTTTATCTGAAGCAAACTGATGCATTAGGCCCTCAAAGTGGATGGTGCACTGGTTGAGGAAACCCCAACAGGTCATTGGGTCCCCATCATATTCAGGCGGAAGTGACAAGTGCAGGCTAGGGTTGCCTATAGCAACCAGTGGTGGGGTGGTGGCAGCAGCAGTAATACCAGGTGAAACACAAGGGTTAGTAGCATGTAGAAGAGCTGTTCCTGATGGATGACCCAATGAGCTAGTTCAGCTGCAAGGTCTTGAGAGTAAGACAGAGGCACGATAGCAGGATCCATGACCAAACTGTACTGGCAGGGACTGACTCCGTTTAAGTTGTGATTTTGGCAGTGATTTTAACAGTGTGCGAGCTCTGTGAGAGAAACTAGTGAAAAGTTAGGCCTGTAGTGAGACCTATCTATCCTAGTGTGTGGATTGGGCAAGGATACAAGGGGCAATGCATGATTGCAAAACAGTGCAAGTATTAACCCCTTAAGGATGAAGCCAGTTTTGACCTCCCTGACAGACCCCATTTTTTAAATCTGACGTGTAACTTTATGTGAGAATAACTTATTGATACTTTTACCTATTCATGTAATTCAGAGACTGTTTTCTCGTGACGCATTGAATTTTAAGTTATTAAGAAATTTTTGTCCATACAAACGATGATTATTTGTGAAAAATATGAAAATGTGAATAGTTAGAAAAAATTGCCATTTTCAAAGTTCAAAAAATTCTGCATGCAAGACAGTTATTCCACACAAAATAGTTTATAACTAGCATCTACCATATGTCCTCTGTAGTTTGGTATCATTTTTACATTTCTTTTAATTTTTATACGACTTTGGCGGGCTTAGAAATCTAGTAGAAAATTTTCATATTTTGAAGAAAATTTGCAACATTGATATTTTTAAAGATCAGTCCAGTTCTGACATGGCTTTTAGGGGCCTGTATGCTAGAGACCCCCATAAATAACCCCATCTAATAAACTGCACCCCTTAAAGTATTCAAAACAGCATTTAGAAAGTTTATTAACGCATTAGGTGTTTCACAGAAAGTAAAGCAAAGTGGAGGTGAAATTTCAAAATGTCACTTTTTTTTTAAGATTTTCAATTGTTATCCATTATTCACAGGAACATGGTAGATGTGACCAGGGAAATGCAACTTAATATCGATTCCCCCAATTCTGCCATTTTTAGAGATATCCCATATGTGGCTCTAGTGAGCTATTTGTCTTAACCACAAGCCTCAGTATAGGAGACTGGACTTTTGGATCTTATTTTCATTACGATTTTCTTTAGGCGTCATTACGGGTTTGCGGGCACCCTAAGGTGTTAAAACTTCATAAACAACCCTACAAAGATATATATATTTGAAACAACACCCCTTAAGCAATATATCCAGGGGTGCTGCAATCCCACTCAGGACTGTGGTTGTGCTCATGTGGTGTCTCCCGCTGTTACTCTCCCTGTCACAGTTTACTCACCTGCCCACACTCCTGCTATACTCCCGTGTCCTTCCTGTGTCCGGTGCACACGTACACCCTCCCTAGGGCACGCACGTGCTGGTTCTCTGAAATTTAAAGAGCCAGTACCTAACCAACAGTACCTTACTCAACAAATAGGATTTAAGTAACTTTCTGCCTGTGCTCTGGGTCAGTTTGTTGATGTTCATTCATTCATGCTGACCTATGTGTTAATGTCCTGGTTACAGCTATTTGCTGTCGCCTGGCTCCTGAATACCTGTGCTGCCATACCTGTTGCCATGAATGCCTGCTACCTGCATGTTGCTCCACAACCCATCATCAGTTACAACTGTTTGGGACCTCCCACCTCTGCCTGTTCCCCCAGTTCTACACCTGGCAATTCGGCTGTCACAGCAAGCGGCCACGTTAGGGGTAACAATCTGGGAGTCCCCTGCAGCCAATTCCATCCCGCCTTGCGGCAGGCTCTGGTGAATATCGGGGGGATCCTTAGACTCCGTTTCCTAGCGTGGTCTACACCATTTCTCACGGTGACCCAACGGATCCACACCTGCATTATCCACCAGCCACACTGTGACAGTACAAACTGACCATGGATCCCACCGATGCACCTCTACAACATATCCATCATATTGCAGCATAGTATCTCGTTAAGGTACCCATCAGGATCAGCTTTCTCAGATGCTACAGACCATCTCAGCACGTCACGCATAAGAACCTGCAACAGCAGTAGCTCCGCTTTCCATTGCTAGTCGCAGTCTGCATCTGCCACTGCCATCTCATTTCCATGGTGATCATGCCACAGGTTTCTCAATCAATGCATCATCCATTTTGATGTCCTGGCACATCAGTCAAATCAAGCCAAGGTGGCCTTAATTATCAGCCTACCCTCAGGTGATGTTTTGGCCTTTGCCTCACCCCTCTGGGAGCGAGGGGATCCGTTGACAGTGGATCTACAGGAATTGTTGGAGTCTTACCATAATGTTTTTGAAGAACCTGGGCGTAATAGCTCTGCTGCTTCTTCTCTGCTCCACTTCAGACAAGGTGATTCCACAGTGGGCCAATATGCCATTCAGTTCCACACTTTGGCCTCTTAGCTTACCTGGAATAATGAGGCCCTAGTGTTGGCGTTCTGGGAAGGCCTTGCTGGTCGATTCAAGGACGAGCTACCTGGTCATGATCTACCAACTGCCCTGGTTGACCTGACCACACTAGCCACCAGAATTGACATCTGGTTTTCAGAAGGAGAACTAAAATTTCTCCAGCAGTCTGTATCCATCCAGCCTCGCAGGCTTCCCCGCCATGCACCTTTCATCACACGTCTCCCGCGCCTGACACCCACATTTCCTAAAGATGAATCGATACAGGTGGACAAGTGGACAGTGTTCATCTTTTGGAGGAAGAATGCACCAAGATGCGATCTGGACTTGTGCCTATACTATGGCAGTAGCAAGTATTTCCTAAAAAAACTACCGAGTTTGCCCGACTGTGCCCCATTATCTCCCATGTGTAGGTCTGGTGTGTGAGGCGACCCTGGGTAAATTCGCGTCTTTTCCACGCCTGACCACACCGGTCACCCTTAGTTCCATATCTGGCCTCAGTTTTCAAGTCACTGCTGTCTTGGATTCTAGTTCCACTGAAAATGTATTCATCCATCCATGGATTCCAAGTACCGTCTGCCTGTCTTCCATCTAGAAAAGTCTCTGCGTTTCTCCTCCATCAATAGGGAGAGAGTCTGATAGTATCTGTTCTGTACCACACCAAACCGCTGACTCTTCAGGTTGAGAGGTTTCACAAGGAGAAGATGTTGTTCTACGTTCTCCCTTGCTCCTCTGCTGCAGTTCTCCTAGGTCTTTCTTGGCTGCAGCTACATGCTTTGGCATTGGATTGGAAAATAGGTGAGGTCATCTATTGGGGCCAGCACTGCCACTCACGCTGCCTCAAACATCCCTGTCTGGTACAACCCGCTATCTCCCCTTCAAGCACTTGTTGTTCAGCTGTGAACCCTAATCAAGATAGCAGCCTGGAAGAAGGTGGTTCTGCTCCCGTTGCTATCCGAAGAGTTTGGTGTGCCCAGAAAAAAGAGGGAGGAGTACTGTCATATGCATGCAATGGCCCCTGCCAGTTGGTTGCTCTGGCGTGCACCCCCTGTGACTACCCTGTCGCGATTACTCTACCTGCCACTCTCCACTTGTCTGTTTCCTTGCTGTGCCCCTGAGATACACCGAAGAACTCTCCTTTTCCCGAAAGGTGGCTTGCACCAGCTTTCTGACATTTAAAGAGCCAGTACCTATTTGCTCATCTAAGGGCTGCACACCACCTGGGACTTAAAGAGAACCTGTCACATAGTTGTTGCCCCCCTGGCTGAGTACAGTACAAGCTAGTGTCAGACCTGCTGTTTCCAGCGCTGTGTCCCTTATTCTGTAAGATGCTGTAGTTTTCGTGTATTTATTGCTCAATTCTGCAGTTTTCATCCAGAAGAGTTATTCGAAGAGTCCTTCAGAGTGTCAGTTTTTTTCAAACCCGGCCAATCAGAGGCTAGCCCCGCCCACCTCAACCGTCAAACCTATTACTTTGAATAGGTAGAAACATGTGAATAACTGTCAGTGGGCGGAGCTAGCCTTTAGTGGGCGGAGCTAACACCTGCTCATGAATAAGATTTGAGGGGTAAATGCCCTAAAACTGCTTCATCTTACAGAATTTGGGGCACAGCGCTGGAAACAGCAGGTCTGACACTAGCTTGTGCTGCCCTCAGCAAGGGGGCACAACCTATGTGACAGGTTCCCTTTAATGAATTTCCTGCCTGTGCTCTGGGTCAATTTGCTGAAGTTCATTAATTAATCCTGTCCTAAGCGTTTCTGTCCTGGTTACATCTATTTGCTGTCACCTGACTCCTCGACACCTGTGCTGCCGTACTTGTCGCCACGCCTGTCTGCTGCCTGCCTGTTACTTCACAACCCGCATTCGATTACACCTGTCTGAAACCTGTCACCTCTTCCCGCTACCACAGTTTTACGTCTGGCATTTCGACTTCGAGTCTTTAGACTTCTTCAAGTGCAGAGTTTGCATCTAAAAGCAATTTGTGAGATGTGACAAACTCCACTATCTTTCTTTCCACGTGTTCTGTTCTAGACACCAATGCTTAGATATCAGATCTGAAATCTCAGATCATTTACTTGAGATCTCCTTGGAGCGTCTCTCTAAATGAGGAGAGGTAAGGTTGTACTGTATGTTCTATATTTCTTATGAAGAATCTTGTTGATCCATGTCCAATTCAGGACAGGAGGATGCTAGAAACATAGGAGAGAATGGAATATGCCTCTCTCCTTCCTGAGATTGGGACGAAGAATTATGGAAAAACTCCACCAATTTTGTCAGTTTATGCTTTGGATTTTGCTTTGAAGTGCCATCCATGTTCTAGGAGTGCTTACCAGCATAGGTATATACTTTTTCTCTCCCTATTTCTTTTTTTAAGTAGCGACAGATATTCTAATAAAATGCCAGTCCTTTGTTAGTATAAGAATATCAGTCAACTGGTATAAGATTTATACAGGTACAGTGGTCACAGTAAGGTATGTTAAGTTTCAAAGGTGACAGACCAATAGAGTAAGGAGCATCAGTAGGTTTCGGTATATTAATTATTTAGAAAGGAGTTCTGCGGAGGGCAATATCTGTGCACTCAATAGTTATGATTTAGCCTGCAATTGAAAAATGTAATGCAGAGAAGTATCTCTTTATGAATATGATGTTCCCGCATATGCGAAGGCAATTTTGTTAGGCTCCAGCTCGCAGTTGAGGCCTATTGTACCCTTTACGGCTAAGGGAATCGCGTACCAGCAAGATTCAAAAGGGCTCCAATCACACACATATTAAAGGTAGCGACTCATGCTAAAAGAGGCCGGTCTCCTGACTTTCGATACCATAGGTATCTGCGCCACGACTCTGCTTCCACACTCAATGGTGACCCTCAGGCCTCTGCTGGGCACCGTACTATGCACTGGAGCTCTCAAGCTATTCAGTTCAGGATGGGCGATCAGCAGTGAGATCACAGGCCGGCAGTTGCAGACTGCAGCTTAAATGTGCCTTATTCCATTTGCTGTTCCTGGTAAGTATATTACAGTCCAAGTGACGTATTGCTTGATCCCGGTGGTATAAAGGACTTGTATAATGCTGATGAGTCCGAAAGAACACAGTCCAGGGGTTTATTTAAGCTGCTTTTGGTGTATCCTCCTCAGAGTTCTCTTACTATATGTCAGGCTCCATGCAGGACCAGGACAATCCCCCCACTTAATTTCTTTCTACAAATTGCCAATTTTAATGAAATTCAATATAATGTGCTAGCGCACCTTCAGCCACTTGGCTATAAAATAGTTTTGTAACCTACGCATCCATTTGTTCCCAAAATGTGTGCAGAATATTTCTATTCATCTGTTATTCTATTCCCAACCCACCCGACCCTCACTATGGATGACCTGTAAAAAAATGGACCTCATTTATCAAAATCTAATACTAATCTAATACTAAAATGCTAATTGTTGCTTATAGCAACCAATCAAAGCTCAGCTTTCATTCCACAGCAGTTTACAAAATTAAAGCTGAGTTCTGATTGGTTGCTAAAACATTTTTTTTAGTATTAGTTTTGATAAATGATTCCAAACATCTCTGCAGAAGTATCAAGTGCACTTTAATGTGAAAAATACTACTAAACCACAATGAAAATGTTATTATTTGATACTTTATTTTTCAAATAAACAATGTATCAACTCATTTTAACACACAAGTTAGTTAATTTCTATCTTGGCAGAACCATTTTGAGTCAATGAGGGCAAAAGTTATGAATTAGAATATACCTACAGGGGTTATTAGAACACCAACTCCACATCAGGCTGTTAATAATAAGGGATATGACCCCCTTTTGTGCACAATACAGCTGAAATATGATGATAAATAGCTAAATGTAAATCATGAACATCATTTATGTCAACATTGTTCCATTAAATTAAACTATAGTTTTTTTGTGCCTTTTAATGTCTAATAAACAATCATAATATGAAATACCTTTAAAAACTGTTCATAAAGTTGCTTGATTGTTTTCAATCTCTGATTCTGAACTATTCTTGCCTGTTGAAAAACCTTCTGTTGCTGACGGAACATATTCTAGTTTGCAAGTCAAAAGAAAATAAAGCTTTTAGTTTGCTGAAATCTAAGGTTTAGATTGACAGTTAGCAATTTTAACAAAATCCTAAGCTTTGTGTACATTTTTTGCCTTTTTTTTTCTCACTACCTATCTGCAATCCATCCACTAATATGAACATGCTTTCTGTTAACTTAGCACAGGATTGGGAGCTTGTTTTCTTCTTCTGGTTTCATGAGCGGAGCCTTCCTGTCCAGCTCTGTCTGTACGACAAATAGAAGAGGTGTCATACACAGTGACGTCATATGAATATGCCCACCAAATAATATTAGATTAAATGCCATATACCGCACAGAAAACAGCTAAACTGTTGTTGTAGACACGCGTCTAGTAACCCCTTGGTTCACTTTGGTGAGCTGCTTTACTGTAGCATGTCAGTCTGCCCCCACACACCTTCACAGTTTACCCCTCCTATTAATGACATGTGGTGCTCTGCAGTTTCCATTTTGCTTATTCACAATGGTGTCATTTGTCCATTCACAAAATAACTACAGCAGCATGTGACTAACTCAAACTGCTCAGTGTCAGGAATACTTTTACCTGTGGCCCGCAATTCAATAATCATCCCTTTTTGCAACCCTGCTAAATTTACTCCTTTACCTATGACAGCAATGAGGGATACATGTGTAGACAGCATATCACAAAAAGTGTATATATATATATAAAAAAGACGATCGCGCTCTGTTCGCTGTATAAGGTGCCAACTTAATCACAAGCAGTCCCCAAATAATCAAATTCCAAAATATGCAATCCCCTCTTTTTCCTTTCTTCCCTTGGGATTTTAAATGGGGACAGCATTCCAGTGATTGTTTTAATCCTTTGCACATTAATGTGCATATTGTTGTTTTTCATTGCAGCATTATTTATTGTATTTATTATTTTTGTTTTATGAGGTAGAATATATTAAAGGTTAGGGAAATGTATTCTTGATTGCCTTTTAAGTAACATCATCTGTAACAAACAGGGTGTGGAACAGGTATAAGGCCCAGACTAAGCCAGGCATTATACCCTGATGAAGGAGATCGTTATTCTCTGAAACGCGTAGGTCTTGTATGCCTGCTCGGATTTCGTTAGCTGCAGCCTTAGTGACGTCACTCTAGTCTGTTAGCCTGTATGTGTGGATCCCGCACGCTGACGGGATCCCGCACGCTTATATAACCACCAAACCAACTCAGGACATGCTATGCATTGTCAACATAGAAAGTGGTCATAATTATGTGACTTGACTGTGCATGTTCAACGGATGCAGGTCAAAGGGCAGGGGCGTAGCTAAAGACTCATGGGCCCAGGTGCAAAACTTCAGCTTGGGGCCCCCCTACCGTCAGACACCGTCTGTAGACCAATACTTTTCAGCAACAGATTCCCTTCTTGACGTGATGGATGTCTGTGGTGCAGTGCGCTGCAGAAAATTATTTCTATTAGAAGGTATCATCCAATAGAAGACAATGAATTTGAAATGGGGCCCAAAAAAAACTATGTAAATACAGCCAAAGTGTCTGTTCCCTCTTGCTCTTCCCCCGCACTTTGAATCCAGTCATCACGCCGCCCACTCTGAGACTCCAGTTCTGGCATCTACTATTCCTTAAGCCTAGAGATTGGCTTAGGACCTAGTACAGGCAGTGGCGCAATGACATCATTGCATTGAACTGCTGCCTTCAATGACTAAGAGGGCAGTATTAGGATATGGCAGTGTATACCAGCTGCTCTGCCTGTGTGACTGATGCGACCACTGTAGCTAGGTCACTACTGTACACACATATATACATACATACATACCATACATTTATAAGGATTAATAGTTAAGAAAATATCCGCTTTACATCATACACATAGGTCTTACAAATATGGATTGGGATTTGACCACTTTGCAACAACACAGGGTTGAAAGACCAGTACGGAGGTATCCAGTAGCTAGAAGTGCTACAAATAGACACACTTCTTAGTTACAATCTATGAGTAGGAAAACGTTTCGTGATTGACATAAGACCTGCCCATTCACAAGCGTCTTCAGCCTAGCAGCATAACATCTACCTGAATAAAGATTAGGGAGACGATATGTGATTGATACAAGATCCGTCCACTCACAAGCTCGTCAGCTGATCAATGTGACACCAACCGGCATGACGATTAGGAAGACGATACGTGATTGACTTAAGATCTGTTTACTCACGATCGTCTTCCTCGGTACTGAGATGATACTAATTTGATTGACTTGTGTTCTGTCCATTCACATTCATTTTTAGATCTGCGAATCATTGTAACAATGTAACTCCCACCGTGTGAAGTTTCAAATCTTGTTCTCTTTTTTAATATGTACTAGTTCTGCAGATATTTATCTATTGACAGGTTTGATGTATGGGAACGATCAGGGGTTTATTAGTATGAATACAAAATTTAATTAATAACAGGGTTTTCTTAATCTAACGGCCTGCAGCATTTTCCAATGCAGGGGAATCTACGATATTCTGCGCATGATCAGACGTGCTGACATCTTGAGAAATAGCGCACTGTGACCAGCTGTACTCCATTCAGGGGGGTCAGCTAAGAGTGAAGGTAGTCTCCACAGAGTGTACATCTCGGGTAGTTGCCATATAGTGCACATCTTGGGTAGCCTAGACCACGGTACCTATTGGTTCCTTGGGGGGGCCAGCAACACGCCACACATTTATAAGGATTAATAGCGAATAAAATAGTTCTTATAGATATGGGGTTTGGGTTTTTGGGCCCCTTTGCAAAACACGGTGCGAAGACCAATACGAGGCACCGGTAGCTAGAATGCTAAAATAGAACCAAAACCTTTTTAATTACAATCTAAGAGTAGGAAAACGCTTTCGTGTTTTTTCAAAAAACCGCCATTCACAAGCGTCTTCAGCCAGCAGCATAACATCAACCTAACAAAAATTAAAACAACTGATTGACATAAGATCTGTCCACTCACAACCCCCTCCGCTATCAAGATGACACCAATTTTAAAAGATGACCAGGAAACGATACGTGATTGCATAAGATCTGCTTACTCACGCCGTCCTCTCGGGACCCCAGACGGCATAATTTGATTGACCGTGTTCTGTCCATTCACATTCATTCTTTGAT